>PVIU01010332.1:0-34000 GCA_004026605.1 Ondatra zibethicus | reverse complement strand
CACATAGGATGCGCTAAGGACAGATGAGTAGGTCCTCATGGAGAGCTGCACTGGGACAATTTATCTGTTGCTGGACAGTGGTGGTTGGTGGATCGTTCCTCTGTCTGTCCACACTGTGACACATACTTTGTTTTTTTGTTTTTTTGTTTTTTTTTAGCTCATGAGTTCAAACCAACCCCCTCCAAATCTGGGGATCAAACCAGGGGTGGCGTGTGCTAGGAAGGACTGACTACCCTACTGAGCTATGCCCTCAGGTCTCATTTAAATTCTGATCTCTTCTGGTAGGAACCAGTATCTTGTCCTGATTCAGGATTTCAAAGAATCACATTAAATAATTTAAACAATAGGAAGATTTCTCAGTAGTCTGTGGTGAAGATGTTTGGATCTTGTGTGTAATGTGTGCTTTTAGAGTAGATGTCTGTGATTCTTCAGTTGTCTCTCTGTGAATCGATCTTCTTTTGAGTTGCAGGACCTCTGGGGATATGGCTGATAATTGAGCCTCTAAGTTGAAGCATGAGAGGGAAGGAAAAGAATTGCTTGGTTTTCAGGAAGACAGAATAGGAACAGAATAATACCTCTTTCTCAGCTCAGCTGTGGAGGAGAAAGAACCTGCTCTTGAGATGTGATGTGGGTGGCGGAGGTAGATGTTGACACAGGGAGCCATGCAAAGACAGGAGAAGTCCAGGGGCGGCTACAGCTTGAGAGCCTCAGAGAAACTGCTTCAAGGGAAAAAGGCACTGTTTTGTTTCCATCCTTTCTGGGCTTGTCCAAGAATGGTCTTGGGTGGTGCATTGAGGGACCGCTTACTTCTAGGAACCTCTCCTTGTATTTTGCCACAGTATAAATTCTTCTTGTAGAACAACACTTTCATTGTCCTACATTAGCAATTTGATATGTTGTTAACTTATAATTGGGATTTCCATACATTTGACAAATTGAGATATAAATACTACTTTCATATGTGTAATATTTCCTCTTAGTGTTGATTACTCTGGTTTTTTTTTCTTTCTTTCTTTTTTTTTTTTTGGTTTTTCGAGACAGGGTTTCTCTGTAGCTCTGGAGCCTGCCCTGGAACTAGCTCTTGTAGACCAGGCTGGCCTCGAACTCACAGAGATCCGCCTGCCTCTGCCTCCCTAGTGCTGGGATTAAAGGTGTGCGCCACCACTGCCCAGCGATTACTCTGGTATTTATGACCTGCTACACAGAATAACTTTTTACGTTAGAAGCTTCATTTAGCACTTACTCTTCCCGTATCTATGACATGCTGGGCCAAATACACCTTTAAAATTAAAAGCTTGAAAATATAACAAGGGACCTAGGCATAGTGATGCATACCAGTAATCCTAGCACTCGGGAGGCTGAGGCAGGCTGTCTATAAAAAGACTAGCATAGGATAGTGAGATTGTGTTTCAAAACAAACAAAAACTATAATTAAGTTATTAGATCCATGAATCCTATTAAATGTCAGTGATACCTTGAAATATTGCAAAACTAGGCTTAGAAACACTTGCACAGATGCCTCATAAGAATGCTGCACGTTATTATTAATCATTAATAGTGAAAAATTAAGATCTGTCTGTCCATAAGCTAAGTTGTACTGAATTATATGGGATACTGTAAAAGTGTGGATATGAGCTCATTGTCAAATATATTCATGGGTCATTTTGTACATTTTACTTGTTATTTATTTTTTTGCTTGTGTCTGTGGTGTGCACATGTGTGCTGAAGCCAGATATTAACATGGAGTGTTTTCCTTAGTTGCTTTCCACTTTCCTGTCTGGGGCAGAGTCTCTCAGTGAACCCAGAGCTCACTGACACAGCTCTAGTCTAGCTGGCCAGCTTGCCTTGAAGATTTCCTATCCGACTGGATCACCACGCCTGTCTGCTTTTTATCACAGGAGTTGGGGGTCCGAACTCTGGTCCTCCTGCTTGCCTGCAAGTGCTTTATCCACGGAACTATCTCCTCATCCCTCTTTATCCTTTTTTAAAATTAAACATTTTTTTTTATTGATAACCTTTAGACTTTTCAGAGGCTGCATATACTTGTGACTTAAAAAGATATGTACAGTGTTGCTGAGTTTCTGTGGTGTAGATACTCTGAAGCACTGCTCTGTCTGCAGTGTGATCCTGTGTGGTTTTGGACCAGCCCAAGGCAGGGGGTCAGACAAGATGACTGGCTGGCTTAGAGCTTTCAGGATGCAGCAACACTCACTGCACTCCGTAGGCTGTGAAGGGTTCCTGCAGAGTATTCTTTTTTCCATCTGTGCAAATATTTTATTTTTGCATAATTGCAGTAATTTTTGCAGTAATTGATGAGACCTTAGAAGTGATAGGTTACCGGGTCTAGAGGTAACTCGTGTCTGAACAATGGTGGCATTCATTTGTCACATTGTCTGCTGAAGACACGTGAGAATATTCATCTCTGCCGACTGCTACACACAGCCATTGAACCTTAAGGAAGTAGCTCCAACCACCCATAGTGAACAGTGTTTAAGGCTTTTATAAGGCTCTCAGTTAGTTTTGAGGCATAAATTATGTTCATTAGGAAATTACATTATATGTGATGTGATAACACTCTCTGTTTCCCACAGAGTGGCTTAAAGGGTGGATTGATGATGGAGAGCAGTTAGGTTGAATGTAAAAATATTTATTCTATTGAATTCACATGATCTAGAGCATGGGTCGCCTGTGGAATAAATGAGTTTGCTACTCATTTGTAAATGGTTTAGTGACTGAGAATGGTTTTAGTATTTTTAAATGGCTGGAAGAAATCAAAAGAGTAATACAATTTGTAATACCTGGAAATTAAAATCTCAATTTCAGTGTCCATGAGTAAAATCTGATGATGATATAGCCGTGCTCATTGCTTACATACTGCCCTGGCTGCTTGGCCCTCCTGTGGTGGAGTTGGGACACTGCAGTAGCACCCACAAGGTGTGAAGTCTTTATGGTCTGGCTTTGTAGTAGGGTTGGGACTGAGTTTTCAATGTTTCCCAGCTATCCACGTGACACGGTGAGTCCACTTCCAGCAGTGAGTCTCATGATTTGGATCCCCGCTGCAGCTGTTGATTGTCCTCTGCAGTTGATGACTTGTGGTTTAGGATGTAGCACTTCTGGTTCTTTGTTTCACAGTGATGAGCAAACAGGACAGCTTGTCTGTGTTCTGTCCAGTTTACAGCTGAGTTCTCCGTGTCTGTGTACTGTATTTGAAACTGTGTTCACCAAACTGTCTGGTGACTACATACGGTTTTAGTTCTTTTTTGTGGTAGTAACTGTTTACTTCCCCCGAAGGAATATTTTGTTCAAAGCCTTGTGGCTTACCAGTGGTTTTTGACCTGCCTTGTTATCTTCTACGTCACATCAAATGTCAGTTGGCAAAACTTTTTAGGTGGTACCCTAACTTTCTCATTTGAGACTCCCCAGCTGGAAGAGAGCAATGTCTTGTAGAGGCCTTCTCTGCCAGCCATATTTTGGGGTCCACATTGCATTGAAATTCTAGAAGCCCAATATGGTGGCTTATGTCTGTAATGTCACTACTTGGGAAGCTGAGGCAAGAAGATAGTTGTGAGTTTGAGGCCAGCCTAGGCAACATAGCAAGACCCTGCCTAAAAGTCAAACAAACAAAAAAAAAAAAAAAAGAAAGAGAGAAACTTAGCTATGGGGAATAGATTAAGCACTTTTGATGTACCCAGTCACTTGGGCAAACCTTGCCTTGAAGACAGGACCTCTGACTCATGTTGCACTCCCTCCATCTGCCGTCACACTAGGAGGGTACTCACCTTTGCTTTGTCATGGTTTTCATAATTCGGAGACTTTGATACACCTGAGTGGAAGGAAGCCTTCATGGTCTTCACCCATTTTGGCTACTGTTTCCTAGCCATGCTGCCCTGACTGGATCTTAGAAGTTCCCTCCGCCGTTGTTTCCCTTCCTTCTAGGGGTACCAGTTTGAGGAGGAGAATCCACTGCGTGACCACCCTCAGGCTTTTGAAGAAGGGCTGCGTCGACTTGAGGAGGGGGATCTGCCCAATGCTGTGCTGCTTTTTGAGGCTGCTGTGCAGCAAGATCCTAAGCACATGGAAGTGAGTGGGGCTTTGTCCAGGGCCCAAAGAGGCATGCAGATGGGGCGCAAGTGAGATGGAGAGTTGGGGAAGCCAGTGGAGGAGAGGATGCAAAGTCAATGATGGAATTGTCAACTTCTCTCTAGGCTTGGCAGTATCTGGGTACCACCCAGGCTGAGAATGAGCAAGAGCTCCTGGCTATCAGTGCCCTGCGGAGGTGAGTGTGCCGCTGTGAAAGATGTAGGCTTCTGCAAGTAGCCGTTAGCCTAATAGGCACCAGAACCAGGTCCTTGTCTTTTCTGACCATTGTTGGCATACAAAGGAACCTGGGAGATTGTTCCGAGTCAGCATGGCTCAGTGATGGCTAGAGGAGTGAGCGGAAGGCTTGATTTGCTTCCTTCATCAGTTTTGACTGTATTTGTGGGATCCTGGTTGGTCTTCGACTGCTAAAACTTTGCCTTCTCAGGTTGGGATCTTTATATTGACTTGAAGGCCAGAGGATTCTTCTCTAGGTTAAGCTGAGAGAGAGGGTAGAAGTCAGGCCTCCATGAATGTATTTCAAAGCTTGGCTGTGAACCCCTGGTGCTGAGGGCTGCTGGTGTCATTTGCAGGTTGGGTGTCAGTCTGCTCATCTTTGTCCCATCAGGTGTCTGGAGTTAAAGCCAGATAACAGGACAGCACTGATGGCGCTGGCTGTAAGCTTTACCAATGAGTCCCTGCAGCGACAGGCCTGTGAGACCCTGCGAGACTGGCTGCGCTACTCACCAGCCTATGCCCATCTGGTGACTTCTGGTGAAGAAGGGGCTAGTGGGACAGGACTGGGTCCCAGCAAGCGTGTCTTGGGATCTCTGTTGTCTGAGTGAGTACATGGGATTCCTGGGATGAGGAGGGTAGTGTGAGTCCTAGTAAGAACATGACCTTGCTTAGGGAGCTTTCGATATGCTGAGATCTAAGGGTCTAAGAGTGTAATGGTTTGCCCACGGTCAGCTTGAAGGAGGCCAGTATTCTACATGCAGTGCCGTAAAGAGCAGGCTGCAAAGTGGGATTTGGGTAAAGAGATGTCTGAGACATTGACGAACCCTGGGACAATGGTTGCCTTTTTAAGGGGCTGTTTGGAGGCTAGGAATACAGATAGGCACATCTACCTACCGCTCTGCTTTTCTTCTCCTTACCTAGCTCCCTGTTTCTTGAAGTGAAAGAGCTCTTCCTGGCAGCTGTGCGTCTGGACCCTACATCCATTGACCCTGATGTGCAGTGTGGCTTGGGAGTCCTCTTCAACCTGAGTGGGGAGTATGACAAAGCTGTGGACTGTTTTACGGCTGCCCTCAGTGTTCGTCCCAATGTGAGCCTTGGGAGGAAGGTCGAGGAGTCATTTGCACATGGGAGATGTCATGAAAGCCTTGGGAAGACTGGGAAATGACATGGGGTGGGGGAATCGGGCGAGTGGGAGCGTATGGACATGGGGTGGGGGAATCGGGCAAGCAGGAGCGTATGGACATGGGGTGGGGTCTGCCTAGGATGACCCAGTGACCACAGTGGGAGCTGCTGAGGGCAAGGGGATGAGTTAGTGACCTACATTAACCAAACAGTGGTGAAGCAGGTGGTGGGATGGGCAGAAGTTGATCCATGCCTAGCTCATATTTCCAGACCTCTCTCTCTGTCCCAGGACTATTTGTTGTGGAACAAACTTGGGGCCACCTTGGCCAACGGGAACCAGAGTGAAGAAGCAGTGGCTGCATACCGCAGAGCCCTTGAACTACAGCCTGGGTACATCCGGTCTCGCTATAACTTAGGCATCAGCTGCATCAACCTCGGGGCTCACCGGTGAGTGTGGGCTCCTTTGTGAGCAGATATACCTTGTCTTCTTGGCTTTGGTTCTTAGTGTTTTGATCCTTCCTCCCCATGCCCCATGCCTCACCCACTGTTGTTTTGCTCACCTGCTCCCATTCTTCCCTACAGGGAGGCCGTGGAACACTTTCTGGAGGCGCTGAACATGCAGAGGAAGAGCCGGGGTCCTCGGGGGGAGGGGGGCGCCATGTCAGAGAACATCTGGAGTACCCTGCGGTTGGCGTTATCTATGTTAGGTCAGAGCGATGCCTACGGGGCGGCTGATGCTCGGGATCTGTCTGCCCTCCTAGCTATGTTTGGCCTGCCCCAGTGACAGTGGGATGAACTGCCCTGTGAGTGTCTGCCTGGAGGGCTTCTCGCTCTGGGTGTGACTCCCTCTCCTCCAGTGGGCCTACCAAGGGGTTGGGCTGATGACCACGAGCGGTACGACCTCTCAGGAGCTGCCTCGATGTAGGGGTGCATAGTCTGTGTCCTAGGCCCTACATAATTGTAGGGAATGAGCTGTCTCTGTCCCTTGGTAATTCAAGGGCTGTATATCCAGCTACAGATCTCTTTCTGCTCATCATTGCCCTTTCTTGGTGCTGCTTTTTGGGTAGGACCCAATGACATAGGGAAATTGTTGTCATCAGCTGTCATTTATGATAGGGTCTACCACATTTGTAAGTCTCTCCTTGCCCTACTCTTACTGGGAATTGGCAACAGTCCTGCTTCCTTGGGCAGTGGCGTGTGAGAGTTCTCACAGCCGTGTGATGCTGTGTGGGATGGATGTTAGCAGTTGGCCGTTAACTGAAACGCTGATGCGGCTCCACAGAGCTGAGCTTGGGACAGGTGCTCGTAGTTCTGTCACTGGTGGGAGTGAACTGGGATGCTCTGTGGTTGGACACTGAAGTAGTGGATGCTCATGTGGCTACTGTAGTGTCCGCAGGGCCAGGGCTCATCACTGCAGGGAGCTATGAGGGTCAATGAGCCCAGAGTCTGAGGTGGGACAGTAGGGGTGTGGTCAGTACTGCAGTCCCCTCTGCTCCTTGAGAGACCTGAAAGCAGGAACTGAGCAAACTTGTAGCAAACTGGTTCAGAAGTTGTGTTCTTGCCAAATTCCCAACAAAAGGAGGGTTCAGTGTTACCATAAGCCTTCTTGAAACATTTGTAGGGGATAGCATTGAACAGCCCCCCCCCCATATTACCTCCACAAGGTGAGGATCAAGGGATGCCGAGGGAGCAGTTGGGTTCTTCTCCACTGTCCTCTGTGTGGGGAGACACACAAGCCCCCACAAATGACTGCTAAGCCTCTTGCCTTGTCTTCAGGAGCTAATGATCAGAGATTTTTTTTTTTTAACTGCCATGGTCCCAAGGTTCCATCCTGAAATTTATTTTTCTTTGTATGCATATGTGTAAATGATTTAAAAATAAAACTGTAAAATATTTGTATGAAGACTAAATTGAGCTGAAGTTGGGGTGATGGGAGGCTGGTCAGTGTTTGGCAGATGGCTGTTCAAGTTTTCCCTTTTCTGTCTTCTAAATTCTCGCTGACGCACTGATTACTTATCCATCCCTCCGGAATTATTGAGTGCCAGCAACCTGCCATGGTTCAGAAGTGTTTTAACACTCACTTCCTTTCTCTTCCCTTCTTCCTTCCATCCCTCCCTCCCTCTTCCTCTTTTTCTTTTTACTTTTTTCTTTTAAACATTTGTGCTACTATTACAAAGGGAATTGTGTGGTACTGTGAAATCTTGGGTCTTTTTTGTCATCAGTAGTATGGATTTACTTCTGCTCTTAACCTAACTGGAGTTTAATCAGATGCTGGACCACCCCTGGTTGTTAAGGTCCACATGGTTCTGGGGTGGAGGTGCCATTAGCATGGCCCATGTGAATGGTGGATTGCAATGTGCATTGTGAGATCTATATGGCTATGGCCAGCAGACCTGCACGGGTGGCCACTTTTTCTTCCCAGTCTCTGCTTGCCTCTCCTTTATGTGTCCCTCTACCTGCCTGCCGATTGGCTGTTGATGGTCCTCAGGATTCCATCTTTGTGTATGTATCATTTTGAGGAGCCCTTACCTGCGTCTGTGGGTGTGACTACTGTATAGTGCCGGCGACCGCCCAGCCTGGGCCCCACCCAGATCGCAGACACTTTACCTGCTGTTTTGTCCCCTGCATGAAGCTCTTTCCAGGCACCTTGGACTCAGTAAGTTCAAATTAGAGTTTCCTTCCAAAAAGCTTTTGTGTTCTTGGAAATCTTAGGAGAAAACAGTAGATATGCCCCTCTCTTGTTACTCCATGAGAGCCTTTAGCCCCCCAGTTCTGCAGGACCCATCTACTCCATGGCTCATGGAAGTCTTCTGGGACTTAGACCTTTAAACTTTTTCTTTTTTTTCTTTTTATGGGTCTCATCATCTTTTTCATATTCTCATGAAACTTATTTTTCATCTCTTTCACTCCTGAGCACTGCGGCTAATGCTCCACAGCAGCATGGTATGGTGTCTGCCTACTGACTTTGCACAATTGTAGACACACACAAAAGCTTGGGCCATGCCTGCTAGTGAACAGTGTACCATGGAAATGTGTTAGAGAATCAAGAAATGTTGAATCATGGAGGTGATGATCCCGTTCTTCTCTCTTTGGGGAAGATGACTGAGCTCCCTGGTCTCTGGACCTTGTTCCCCCGAGGGAATATGCTTTGAATCAAGAGCACTTTGGAAGTTCTGTTAAGAGTGGACACTTAAGGGCTTATTTTCCCTCAGAACAAAGCTTCCGTGTGAGCCATACTCCCTCTCCGAGCAGAAGGGAGAACTCCGTCCTGGAGAGGGCTTTCCACAGCAGGCGAGCTACAGATACGCAGGGCAGCCTCAGCTCCAGGGTCACACGCCAGTGAAGTGCCTGGCAAGAGCTCTGTGCAAGGAAGCAGTGGCTTTGGAGACCAAGGCTGCAGCTGGCCCCAGAGCTTATGTGCAGGTAGTGAGGGGAGCTGATGCTGGGTGCCAGAAGACAGCAGTGGGGGAGGCTGACAGAAAGGATGTGTTCGGAGTGAGTGACCAGCGAGTGTCTTGACCTCTGCTGACTTTACAGAGGCCACAGGCACCCAGGTAGGCTGCTTTCTAATCCTAGTTATCATCACTGAAAAACTCTTCCCTAAACAGTAACATGCTTAATTTTTAATGTATTTTTGAGAGTTTCATGCCACATATTTTGATCATATTCTTCTCCATGCCCAACTCCTTTCAAATTGCCCTACTCACTTACTTGCCAAACTATTCAGAAAATGTCATGAGATGGTGTACTAGAAGCTGCCTCACTGTGACCTCATAAGGAGAAGAGTCAGAATAACACAAGACAGTTTGAAAGAAATGAGCTTTGGAATTCACAAAAGCATCATTAAGATACTTGATAAGAAGACAAAGATGGGCAGGGCACAGAAAGGAAGTAACTTAAGGCTAATGGCTCATTGGGAAAGGAGTGTGTCACACACACCAGATGATCTGAGTTGACCCCTGGAGCCTACATAAGAAGTGAACTGAGTCCTTAAATCCTCTGGCCTCAACATAAAAGCACTTGGGACCCTGCCACCTACTCTTTGAAGTCTCTAGTACTCTGATATCAAGACCCGACAAAGGTACAACAGAAAAGAAAAATTCTAATAAATTTCCTTGAAATCTTTTAATAAAAAAACTTGCAAACTCAATTGAACAGATGAAGATCATGTACCATGACTAAGTTGGTTTTATTCCAAGGGTGGAGGTGTTCTGATTATTATTATTTTTTTAATCAGTGGGACATAAGCTATAGTTATCTGGAAAGAGTAATAGCAATTGAGAAAATGCCTCCATGAGATTGCCTGCCGGAGGACCCATCTCACTGAGGACAGTGCCATCTTTGGGCAGCTAGTAAGTAAGCAGTGGTCTTCCCTGGCCTCTGCTTCAGTTTCTGCCTCCAGGCTCCAGCCTTCAGCTTGACTTCTTTCTCAAGTTGTTTTTCACAGGATAGAAAACTAACTAGAACAGGAGCTATCCAGCATATGCAAATCAGTAGGACAGGCCAGCACGAAAATAGACTCAAGGACAGAAATCACATGGTTATCTCAACAAATGCAAAATAAAGGCCTCTGATGAAGTTCAGCATTCCTTTGTGGGAAAGCTTAGACAATAGGAACAGAAGGAGCTACTTCAAGAGGGTAGACATGACAGCCGTGTAACGACATAAAAAATGGGGAAATCTGAAAATACTTCCTCAAAATTCAGGAATGAGACAACCATGCCTACTCTCTATTCTTACTCAGTGCTTGAATATAGTGCTTGAATCTTAGCTAGACCAAAAAAAAAAAAAAAACGAGAGATACAAATAGGAAAGGAAAAGCCAAATTATCCCTATTTGTATATGATGTGATCCCGTATGTTAAAGACCCTAAAGACTCTACCAGAAAACTTTTACACCTGTAAAACACTTCCACTAAGTAACAAGGTGAAAGTAAACATGAAAACCCCATTTACAATAACTTCAAAAACAAAGCCGAGGAATAAACCCACCAGGGAGGTAAAAGACCTTTACAATGAAAACTTAGGAAGAAAAGTTCTGTAGTGGTTTGAAAGAAACCGGCCTACATAGTGGCACAATTAGGAGATGTGGTCTTGTTGGAGGAAGTGTGTCATTGTGGAGGCCGGCTTTGAAGTCTCATATATACTTGAGATACCACCCAGTGTTAGTTCACTTCCTGTTGCTTGCAAGATGTAGAACTCTCAGCTCCTTCTCCAGCGCTGTCTGCCTGCGTGCCACCATGTCCCACTATGATGATAATGGATGAAACTTCCGAACTGTGAGTCATCACAGTTAAATGTTTTATAAGAGTTGCTGTGGTCGTGGTGTCTTCATAGCAACAGACACCCTAACTAAGACAAGTCCCAATGATATTCTTCAGATAATTAGGGGGAAAATTCTGTAATCTACATGGAAGCATAAACAACCAAATAACCAAAGCAACAGAGCCAAATGAGCAACATTGGAGGTGTAGTGACAAAAACAGGACTGTATTGGAAATGGATATAGATCAGTGGAAGTGAATGAGAACCCAGACATGTCACACAGCTATGGCCACTTAAGTTTTGACAAAGATGTCAAAAACAAACATTGAGAAAATGTCTCTTCAACAAGTGGTTCTAGGAAAACCGAATTTCCATGTGTGGAACAATAGACCAGATCTATATCTTTTACTGTACAATGATGAATTAAAAATGGACCAAAGACCTTCATATGAGGCCTGAAGCTCTGAAGCTGTGGGAAGAAAGCATATATAAGACACTTCAAAATTTAAAATGATACATAGAGCACAGGTTGTAATTCTAAGCATTGACAAGTGGAATTGCATGTAATTAATAAAACTTCTGCCCAACAAAGGAGATAACCATCTGAAGAGACCGCTGACAGAAAAGGAGACAACTATGTCAACAATGCGTCAGACAGGCTTAATATCTAGGATATATAAAACATCTAATGAAAGTCCAGCACTAGGCATGAGAACCCTGTTTTTGAGTTGTTGATCTGGGAAGTTCAAGAGAGCTCCAAAACAATAGAGGCTATTGCTGTTACCCTTGGTTGCCTCCCAGAGGTTGTACTTCAGACACAGGACTTGGAAGATTCAAGCTGGTCCTGACCCGAATGCCTCTTCTGTAAGGACCAGCTTTTGTAGTACCAGAAGGTGCTATGCAAGCCACCAAGGGAGAGAAGCAATGAACAGCCCTACCCAGCCATGATGCCTATGAACCACAAAAAAATCACCAACATGGCAGGATATCTCAAAAGGTGCAATAGCTCAAGACACCACCATTTTACCAAAACCAGCATAATTCCTATCTGCACTTTAAATGCTTATCCTTATACCCACAGATATATGTAGTTTTCACCCTTCATCAAGAAGCTTCTCTTTTTCTTTTTTTTTTTTGTTTTTTTTTTTTTTTGTTTTTTGTTTTTTGTTTTTCGAGACAGGGTTTCTCTGCAGCTTTGGAGCCAGTCCTGGAACTAGATCTTGTAGACCAGGCTGGTCTCGAATTCACAGAGATCGACTTGCCTCTGCCTCCTGAGTGCTGGATTAAAGAGGTGCGCCACCACCGCCCGGCAAGAAGCTTCTGTTTATAGCAGATTGAGACCATCACAGAAAACCACAACTGGTCAATACAGAGATCAGCTGATTATGGGGTGCCCAGCCCTGATGGATGAGTCTAAAACACAACTCCGGCACCTAAGGCTCAGGAAACATGGAGGAAGAAAATGTGGAAAAGATTGTTTGAGCCAGAGGACCAGGAAGTCTGCTGTAAGATGGTGTCTTCTAGTGAGACACCTAGCACAACACCATGGCTGGCTAACACAAGGCTCAGACAATGGCAAGACCAGCGTACATGCTAACATGGAAGAAGGAAATTTCAAGAGGTACTGAGCCATGTGGCTAACATAGATCAGAATAATGGGTTAATATAATCTACAAGAGCTAATAAGAAGCCTGAGCTAAGGGGCCAATCAGCTTATAAATTATGGAGACCTCTGTGTGAATTTCTTTGGGACTTGCCGGCTGTGGGAGCTGGGCAGGATGGAAACCCCAACTACCAGGCCTTCATGTTACACTGTTGAGTCCTGCATCTGCCACTCTTTTCCGACCACAGTGTGTTATCTGGATTCCAGCATGAAACTGAACACTAGAGTCTGTTCTTGCTTACATAGCAGCTCTTCTAATTCTTTACGAGCATGAATAGCTTTTGCTGTGTTGTTTTTGTTGTAAAAACCTTTTTTTATCAGCATATACAACTGTCTGTTATTCTTATTTTACAAGAATTTTATTTAAAAAAAATCATGGATGTTACATTAAAAACCTTGAGTAGGTGTGGATTTTATTTTCTTTACAATCTTCAAATAAATTGAAACAATTAACTAATTATTTTAGTATTAAATCTAAAGTCATCTTGAGGTTTTAGAAATAACATTGAATTAAGTTCTAATAAGCAGCAAATATTGCTAATAATCCAGGTTTATCAGAGACATGAAATCTTAAGGTTTTACTCAAATTGTGTAGATAGGTAAATTAGTGGTTTATATTTGTATTGATGATTAAAGTTAAGGAAACATGTTAGGATGACATTATTTGAATTTTAAATTTTAATTATTTAGATATATATGTACATCCATATGTTGTTGGCACATACACACATATATGGCAAAATTAATACCTTAGATCTAAAATTTAGTTACTCGATTTTATCACTATAACTTCTATTATTATTATTATTATTTTATTTTATTACTTTAAAAAATACCAATCCAAATTTCCACTCCCTCCCCTTCTTCCACTCCCTCCCACTCCCTCCATGTACTCTCCCACCCTACCCCTTCCAATTAAGAGAGGACAATGCACCCTGCTCTGTGGAAAGTTCAAGGCCCTCCCTACTACATCTAGGTTGAGCAAGGTATACATCCAAAGAGAATATGATCCCAAAAATCCAGTACATGCAGTAGAGACGAATCCCAGTGTCACTATCATGTAACTTCTATTTTTGATTTTAAGATCTGAGGACAAAGGTTTTAAGATAACAATGTGTTTGAAAGGGATTTAGATCTAGAACCTTATGTATTTATTATTTCTCTTCAGACTTTTTAAGATTAATAACCATTAGGTAAATGGATGCTTTTTCTGTCCTGCCTGGTCCCAAGGCCCTCTTAAAATAATCACTCAGAAGCTAAATATTAATTACAAACTATTTGGTCTATTAGCTCAGGCTTATTGTTAACTAGCTCTTACAACTAAATTAATCCATGTCTATTAGTCTGTATTTCACAGTGAGGCCTGTGGCTTGTTACTTCACATCTTGCTTCCCTGGTGGCTGCTAGCATCTCCCTGACTCTGCCATTCTTCCTGTATCTCTGCTTGGATTTCCTGCCTGGCTCTGTTCTGCCTCGCTATTGGCTAAATCAGCTTCTTTATTAACCAATGGTAATAAAACATATTTACAGCATAGAGGACATCCCATATCACTAGCCTGTTGTGCATTTGTATTTATTATCTTTTTTCTTAATGGTACAGAAGAGACCCTGAGATCATGAAATACACCAAAGCAAAATTTTCTTAATTCTTCTCTAAAAACCCCTTTAAAGCAGATAAAGGTTGGCTTTTTTTTTGTCTTTGGTTTTTTGTTTTTTGAGACAGGGTTTCCCTGTGTAACAGTCCTAGCTGTTCTGGAACTAGCTCTTGTAGACCAGGCTTGACTTGAACTCAACAGGGATTCACCTGCTTCTGCCTCCCAAGTGCTGGGATTAAAGGTGTGCTCCACCACTGCCCGGCCGATGAAGTGTTTTATAATATATAAGGATGTTTAGTTTAAAAATGTGTGTATCTGTGTTGTGTGTAGTGTGTGTGTATGTGTGTGTACTTTTGTGAACCTTGGGGTGTTGGTCACTGTCCTGCCTTGTTTGAAGCAAGTTTCTGCTGCTGGTCATGTGAGCTTTTTTAGAGATGCTTCCATCTCTTCGTAGACTCCAGGGCTGCTGGGAGTATCCTCACTTTAATACTGAGTTAGGCTTTATGTGGGCTCCAGGGGCATGCTGGGATTATCATCCCTTTTACACTGAGTTAGGCTTTATGTGGGGTCGGGGAACTTGGTCTCAGGTTATCAGATGTGTGCAGCAAGTACTTTTACATACTAAGCTGTTTCCTTTCCCCAAATATGTTTGTAGTTAATAATATTGATTCATATATACTCATTTGTATGTATTTTTTTCTCGTCAGTGTAGTATTTGCTTTAAACCAAATAATATATACTTCAAAGTAACCCAGTGTTTCACCTGAAAATTTCTCTTCTTAGCAGAAAAGAATAATTTTAAGATTTAGTGTTAAGACGATGTTAGAGTTAGTTTATTTGGGCAAATTGGGGTGGTGACAATTAAGGTGGCACTTTCTATCCTAGAGGCTGTATGACCCAGAGGTCTGGGATAGAATCAAACAGGACTGGAGGAAAAAAATGTCAGTATAATGATGCCTAACTATATTCTGCTATACTCATAGATTGGTGCCTAGTCCAATTCTCATCAGAGAGGCTTTATCCAGCAACTGGTGGAAACAGATGCAGAGATCCACATTCAAACATTAGGCCAAGCTCAGAGAATCCTGCAGAAGAGTTGGAGGAAGGTTTGTAGGAGCCAGGAGAGTCAAGGACATCACAGGAAAACCCACAGAATCAACTAACCTGGCCTGCATAGGATTGACCTGGGCCCTTTGTATATATGTGACAGCTGTATATCTTGGTCTTCTTGTAGGACTCCTAACAATGGGAGCAGGGGCTATCTCTGACTCTTTTGCTTGCTTTTGGGACCCTATTCCTCATACTGGGTTGCCTTGCCCAGCCTTAATACATGGGGAGATGCTCAGTCTTACTGCAACTTGATATGCCATTCTTGTTGATACCCATGGGAAGCCTGCCCTTTTCTGAAGAGAAACAGAGGAGGTGTGGATGTGGGGAGTAAGAGGGGGTTGTGGGAGCAGGGAGGGACTGGGAAGAGAGGAAGGAGGGGAAACTGGTGGGGATGTTAAAAAAGAAAAAGATGGCACTTTCATTTTCCAATCTAGGAACATTGTTCTTGAAGGGCTAGGATGCTCAGAGTTTGATTTGAAATTTAAATTTCCTTGAGAACATATTATTTTTTTTCTCTCCACATAAAGCACCCCAATACTAGGTGGCTTAAAACCATGACTTATTGACACCTATGCTCATGATTTTGTGTGTTGGCAATCTAGATGGTTCTTCTATTGCTCTTACCTGCGAACAATCATGTGGTTGCCCGAAGGTGCTGGTGGTTGTAAGATGGTCTCAGTAGCATGTCTGGCTACGAGCCAGGTTGCCTCGGCTCTCCTCCAGGTGGCTCACATTTTATGGCATCTTGATCTCAGAGTGCAAAGACGGGAAGGAGTGGGACTGTGAAACTTCTTGGGACTCAATCTCTGAATCTCCCAGCATTACTTCTGCCATCTTTCATTTAACAAAGCAAAATTTTATTTTATTTTATTCTTTAAAAATTTTTTCTAGGTGCTGTGGGACAGTGGTCTGTACCGTCACTTAATTTTAAATAAACACTGATTGGCCCCCTAGTCAGGTAGGAAGTATAGGTGGGATGACCAGGCAGGAAGTAGAGGTGGGGCAATGAGAACAGGAGAATTCTGGGAAGAGGACGCAGTCTGCAGTCCTGACCCAGCCACAGAGGAAGCAAGATGTGACTGCCTCGCTGAGAAAGGTACCAAGCCATGTGGCCAAATTAGACAAGAATTACAAGCTAATATAAGTTATAAGAATTAGTTAATAAGAAGAGCCTGAGATACTGGGCCAATCAGTTTATAATTGATGTAGACCTCTGTGTGATTCTTTGGGACTGAATGACTGCAGCATACGCCCATGTTCCCAAATATTGTCTATAAATGTTTCTTTACATTTAAAGGAGGATGTGCTATAAAGATTTGCACTGATATGGATCTTGGTTTATTGATACAAATTTAAGGTCAATTTTGTTATATTTCTGCTCTTTATTAAGACATTGTGTTTGTGCAGTTCATTTAAAAATATAATGCATAATCAAGAAATATAGGTCAATAGATAATCATCTATAATAGTCAAGCTTGTAGTCCTGTTAGTTATATTTTCTAGATGTATAAAGATATATTTCAGTTAGATAGGTATTCTTCAAATCTTTCAGAGACCTTCAGAATATGGCATTTAAAATGTTTAAAAAGTAAGACTTTTCATGACAATGAGACACGTCTGCTCCTGGCAGCACCAATTACTTTGAGAGCTTGATGGGCATCGAAGAGGCTCCTTAGCCATTTGGGCAAGAAACTGCTCTTGCCTGAACTGCTGAATGGGACATGCAGGATCCACAAACTAATGGCTGCTGAACTTGCCTACAGGTGAGATGATCCTTTGGGGTTCCTGGTTCATGAAAGAGTCTGCAAGACATTCTTCAGGATACAGAAGAAAGTGACTGGCAAACTGCCAATATAGGCAGACCTATCTTTAAAATTTCCTGCTTCATGGAAAAGTCTGTTGGATACTATAGGCCAGTAGGCTGAAGATGGATGTCCCAATGATACAGAAAAACTTTGGGTGACTGTCCAAGCAGCAAGATGTCTCTGTCAATTCTAGAGTTTTGGAAGTTGCTTACAATGTACTTTTCTGTTTACTTAGGTAATATTCTATCCTTCTGGAGTCTTTGATGGAGTTGAAGAATTTATAGTTATAGTTTTCCTTAGTTATGATAAAAGATAAAGTAGATATAAATATTGTAACTGTAATTCTTGTTTGATACCTGTTTTATTATATGTAATTTTACTATGGTAAAGTTAAAACCTTCCTTTTTATTTATTCTTCAAATCTTTCAGAGACCTTCAGAAGAAGGGGAGGTGATGTGGGAGTCCCCTCTGTGTGCTGTGATTACCATTAGTGAATAAAGAAACTGCTTTGGACCTATAGCAAGGCAGAACTCAGGTAGGCAGGAAAAGCTAGGCTGTATGCTGGAAGGAAGAAGGGCAGAGTCGGAGATGCCATGGAGCAGCCACAGTCAGATATACCAAATCTTTGCCGGTAAGCCACTGCCACATGGAAATATACAGATTAATAGAAATGGGTTAAATTAATATAAGAATTAGCCATCAAGAAGCTAGAGCTAATGGACCAAGCAGTGTTTTAAATAATATAGTTTCTGTGTGATTATTTTGGTTTTGGGCTGCCAGGAACAAAACAAGCACCCTTCTCCAACATCTAGGGGCTGGAGAGATGGTTCAGATGTTGAGTGTTTACTGGGCCGGACATGGTGCTGCACACCTTTAATCCCAGTACCCGGGAGGCAAAGGCAGGTGCATTTCTGTGAGTTCAAGGTAAGACTGGTCTACATAGTGAGCTCCAAGCCAGCCAAGGTAACATAGTGAGACCTTGTTTCAAAAAAGAACAACAACAACAAAAATGCCCTGGCGTGATTCCATCCTTTGTGTCTGTTCTGAGGAGACGTAGGCAGTTCCCTCTGTCCGACTTCTGTCACACCGAAGTGCACGCTTCCACTTCATGGAAGACCCGATGGACATGGACATGAGCCCTCTTAGGCCTCAGAGCTACCTTTTCGAAAGGTTGTGCACTAAAAGCTGACAAGGATTTTACCATGTTAAGGTGGCTAATGATGAGAATGAGCACCAGTTATCACTAAGAACGGCGAGTTTAGGGATGGGGCAAAAGGCAAATTACACATTGTAGAGGCAGAAGCAATGAACTATGAAGGCAGTCCAGTTAAAGTAACACTGGCAACTTTGAAAATGTCTGTACAATTTCTCTTGGGAACTTTGAAATGACACCAGCTGTGTCTTAAGGTTGAAGTGTGTTTCAGGGCTTGTGCACATTAGTGGACCGCACCTAGTAGCTGTAGAGGAAGATGCAGAGTCAGAAGATAAAAATGAGGAGGATCTAAAAGTCTTAAGGATGTCTGGAAAGTGATCTGCTTCTGGATGTGGTAACAAGGTTCTACAGGAAAAAAAGTAAAACTTGACGAAGATGAAGATGATGATGAAGATGTAAGGATGATGATAAAGAAGAGGACAATGCATCCAAATAGACTAGGTTCTCAAAAAGATAATACATGCAGAAGAGATAGTGTCATTGTTGATGGCTTCTCAGTCTGCCCCCATTGGCAGCCGCATTCAGAGAGTCCGGTTTGATCATATGCATGTTCAGTCCCAGTCCAGCTGGATTTGGTGAGCTCCCATTAGTTCAGGCACACTGTTGGGGGAGGGCCTTGGACTTCCCACAGGACAGGGCACCATGCCCTCTTTTAAGGAAGCAGGGGGAGGGAGGAGGGGTGGGGGGAGTGGGAGGGGACTGGGAGAAGGGGAGGAAATGTAAATTTTTTTTGGCATGGAAAAAATAAAAGTATATGGAAAAAATAAATAAATAAATATAAAGAAGAGGACAATGATTTTGATGAGGAGAAAACTGAAGAAAAAGTTCCAGTGAAGAAATCTGTATGAGATATCCTGGCCAAAAATGCACAAAAAAATCAAATCAAAATGGAAAAGACTTAAAACCACCAACACTAAGATCAAAGAGTCAAAAGTCCTTCAAAAAAAAAAAAAACAGAAAAAAGCTTCTAAAACATCAAAAGGACCTAGTTCTGTAGAAGACATTAGGGCAAATTTCAAACAAATACAGAAAAAGCGCTTTAAATAGTCCTGGGCACTACTGGTAAATTAAGACCAAAGATGGGAAAAAGGAAAAGGAGAAACAAATACAGTCCATATTGAGTACCATCATCAATCCAGACCACAGTCCTCTAGTTTCAGCTCAGTCCCCTCTCCCGCTTGGCCGTCCACTCCCCTCCTCCACTGCCCCTTGCACGCTGGAAGCAATCTCTTGTTTTCCTAAAGCATTTTTTCTTTCACTCCTGTGATGCAGAGAGCTCTAATGCTTTCTACACTGGTGCAAATGCCTCATCTCTGACTGTGTTTTAATCCCTTTGTATTCTTAGCTACTCAATAAAGTTTGAAATGAACAACAACAACAACAAAAAAATCAACCAAACAAACAAAACAGTGCAAAAAAAAAAAAAAAGAGTGCTAACTGCTCTTGCAGGTTTAGTTCTGAGCACCCAAAGGGTTCCAGAGGGTCTGTGCCCTCTTCTGACCTCCGCAGGCACCAGGCATGTACATGGTATACATGCATATATTCAGGCAAAAGTAATTTAAAATAAATATTAAATAAATGAGTTTAAGATTATTCCATTCATTATTATTTGTGTATGTGAGAGGGAGAGAAAGAGAAAGCAAGCATTGAGTCCAACTCGGAATCAAATGTATGAGGAAATAGTCTCACCCCACCTCTCTCTGGCTCCATCTGTCGCTATGAGAAGAAATGACACACTTCAGAGGGATGTGGGAAGTGAGGAATGATTTATCTAGGACTGTATTATTGTAAAGAGTCTCCCTGGCATTTTGGAGGATGCCTACTAGTCTTTCTCATGCAATGAGAACAGGAGTTCATGGCCATGCAGACACTTCTGCCCTTTGAATTTAGGTGAAAAGTTAGGCAGACTATTCCAGGTCAGAGTTTCCATCGCTGGATGCTGGACAGCTGGCTTATTCATGTAATTAATTTCTTTCCTTTGGAAATAGTCACCCCTGAATCAAACAGCTAGAGCTCCGTTGAGATCCTGATAGCTAGCTTCTTAGAGTCTCCACTCAGCCCGGGTAGTCCCAGAGGAAAACACTCACTGTTCAAACAGTAGATACAAATGATTAGATCTTGGACAATTTGTTCCCTCCACTGGCGGTGCTGATGGTGATGACAGGGTCTCTTTTCCACTTCTGCCTGTCTCTGGGAAGGTAGCACTGGTCAGTGGGTAGACATTAATTGTAATGTCTGCTCCTGCCTCAGAGGTGAATGGTTGTGGACAGAAATAGATGTAATTTTTACCTCACAGTGTTTTAGCCACCTGAGTGTTGCAGTAATGTAAAACATGCAGATGAAACGGAAGCAAGTAATGAATAAATATGATCAAATTTCTCCAAGTTTTAGTCTGATAGAATCCATTTTTGTTGACCTAAAGAAGCATCCAAACAAGGCATGATTCTTTAAGATAAACTTGGTACAGAAAGCCAGAGACTTAGAGACATGACTTGTTTCAGAATGATGAGAGAGGACTCCTGAGTACAGAGAGGTTGATTCCAGACACAGGTACCAAATGTTTACTATCGGACCTACTCAAGATCATGCAGGAGGTGTACAAACAGATCAACGACCTCAGTGTCACCAGCTCACATCAGCAAGCCGAGCCTTGACTGTCAGGGGATTGTGAGTTTACCAGGGACCAACCCCCGAGCCTTAGCCAGCAGAAATACCATGGTGGCTCCCACTGCACAGAATCTACTGTTCCCACGTGCTCTGCTCAGTACCTGCCATCAAAAAGACACCAGAGGAGAAAGAGAAAGCCACCTAGAGGGCAGAGATGAAGCGCAGGAGACTGGCCTGAGCGAGAGAGAAACACACAGTTCTGGCAAAATGGGTTTAACCAATACAGCAGTATCCAAAGAAAAAAATGAAGGTTGAAGCAAACTGTACAGGAAGGCAGTGAAAAGCTTAATAGTTAGAAAGAGAAAAACAGCCGGGCGGTGGTGGCGCACACCTTTAATCCTAGCACTCAGGAGGCAGAGGCAGGCAATCTCTGTGAGTTCGAGGCCAGCCTGGTCTACAAGAGCTAGTTCCAGGACAGGCTCCAGAGCTACAGAGAAACCCTGTCTCGAAAAACCAAAAAAAGAAAGAGAAAAACACAGTTTAGTACTTTTTTTCGGACTCCTGAATGTGTAAATGGGTGGGACTCTGATTCTTGTGCCTTCTATTGGGGTTATTTTATTTTTCTGCTTGCTTGTCTTTTCCAATTTTGATATGATTTTCACTTTATCTTATTATATTTTATATTTTATGTTTTGTTGTTTAAAAATAAAGTAAAAATGAAAGTTAAAAAAGAAAGAGATAAACAAACAAGCAAAAACAAGCTGAGAAGTGTCCTCTAAGGAATAGGACTGTAAGTGCAGAGAAGAGGAAAAGGAAGGAGGCAGAAGCAGAGCAGAGGAGGGCGTGTCTGGGTCCAGCCTGGCTCTGCGTTTGAAGCGCTTGAGCTGCTTCTCCAGAGGTTAAGTTGAAAAATAGCGAGGGCTTGGTTCTACACATCACATAAACGCCGCTTTCCCTGTGCCCACAGACACCTGAGCGTCTGAGAGAATACGCGTGGGAATCAAGTTTCCTCATTTTCCACAATCTCTGTAGGCTTTCCCTGTACAGCTCCACTCTTAAGTCATCGATTTGCTGTGATGGCAGAATCCTTTCCCCTGGCAGGGCCTTTTTAAAAATTGTTGGACTTGCAGGCCTAGCGGATTTGCTTAAGGTTGCAGTCACATTTTTTTTCCATTTGAGACATTTTAATCGATTCTTTGTGGGTTCCACATCATGCATCCTGATTCCATTCATCTCCTTGTCTCTTCATATCTGCCCTCTGCCCTTGCAACCTCCCTTCCAAAATAAAATAAAATTTAAAAGAAAAGCAAACAAATTGAAAAGATGAAAACAAACATAAAAACATACAAAAAGAAAAAGAAAGTCTCCACATGGACGCTGTAGTGTGACACAGTGAGTCACACAGTAAACCCATTAGTCCATACATCTTTACGTGTTCATTGTAGTGAGCTATCGGTCCGGTCTGCGGCCGCTGGCTCCTGCTGCACCTTTGATGCTGGGCGCTCACTGGGGCTCCTCTTAGAAATCCTGTTGTTCTCTGCTATCACGAAGATTATGAAGCTTTGGATTTGCAGGCCCCTTCACATGCTCCAGCAGTGTTTTTGATGAGGTGGATGTTGGCATGGGCCAATGCATAGCCCTGTTCTGGGTCTGGGTGGTAGTCGGGTTGGCCAGCCTGCCAGCTTTCTCTCACGGATACCAGAAGGGCAAGCTCTTCAGCATTGCCCAGGCTAGTTTCCCTGTCTGCTGCAGGAAGCAAGGGGTGGGGGAGGGCACCTCTCCCTCACCCATGCCACCGCAGAGCTTATGAGGAGGGGCAGAGTCAGTGCTCCTGCTCTCATGCCCTCAGGCTCACCTGCACCCCTGCCAACAGGGTCAGCTTGACTGTTTTGTTGGGGGCGAGGTAGAGGGTCCGCTTTCCTGTGTACTGCGCTGGCGAGGGGCAGGGCCAGTTCTCACAAGCTCATGACCTCAGGCCAGCTCTCCGCATATGGCAGATGAGGGGCGGCTCCTGATCGCTCACTCATATTCATGGGGCCAGATCACCTGTGCCCCCATCAACAGGGTCAGCTCTATTGTGCTGCCCACGTGAAGTGACATGGCCCACTCTCCTGAGTGCTGCATTCGGTGACGAGCAGGGTCAGCTCTCTGACTCAGTTGTGACCGCAGGACCAGCTTTCTGGCCTGTAGTAGGTGGCTAGGGACAAGAGGGGTATGTCTCCCTCACCCACGCCACTGTGTGACACACAGATAGTAGAGCTAGCTCTCCCACCCTCTTGCCTAGAGGGCAGGCTCCTCTGAACCCCTGCCAGCAGGGTCAGCCCTACTGTGCTGCCCAGGCTAGGTTCAGGGCCCACTCTCCTGAGTGCTGCAGTTGCGGGGAGGTAGGGCCTGTTCTCCCTAGTGCTGCAGTCAGTGAGAGGCGGGGCCAGTCCTGTGCATTGGTATCCTCACTGTCTTGGGTGGTAACAGGAACCACGGACATCAGCACAGACTTGGGCTGTGGCAGGGCGATGGACCCTGGCATGGTCCTTAGCAGTAGCACAGGCCGTTCAGATCTATATGGCCCTCAGACACTAACATGGCCCTAGGTAGTGGCTCAGACCCTGGTTATCCATGTGGCCATTGGTGACAAGGGCCATGGATATCAACACAGATCCTGACTCCGGTTGGACCACAAACCCAGCAGTCAGGGCAGGATGTCACTGATGTCACCATGGCTCGGGTTGGCAGTGTACGTTACTCAGATTGGCATGGACCCAGGGGCTGTATGGCCCTCGAACACCAACATGGGCTCAGATGGTGGCCCAGATCCCAGGCATCCTCGCTGCCCTTGATGGCAATAGGAGCCTCAGACATCAATGCAGTCCCTGGCTGTGGCTGAACCATGGACCCATACATGGCCCTGTCCATAGCTCTCCCCTTTTGACACCACAGTCCAGGTTGGCAGTGCATGCCACTTAGGGCTGTATGGCCCTGGCAATGGCAAGGCCCTTGGACATCAACCTTACAACAGGTGGCAGTTCAGATCCTGGACATCCGTGTGGCCTTTGGTGGCAACACAGGCTATGGATATCAATACAGACCCAGGCTGCGGTAGAACTATGGACCCAGATATGGTCCCTGGCATAAGCCTCGGCCGAGCTTACGTGTGCGTTCAGGTCACACAGATGGGCATGGCCCCAGTGGCAATGTGGCACTCAAGCACCAGCATGTCCCAAGGTGACAGTCCAGGCCCCAGGCGTCTGCTTGGCCATTGATGGTAACAGGAGCCATGCACATCAATGCAGATCCTGGCTGTGGTAGGGGCACAGACCCAGACATTGCCCTCTGCCGCAGTTTGGGTCCAGATGTCACCATAGCCCTGGATGACAGCACAGGCCACCCAGATCTGTATGGCTCTGGTGGCAGCTTGACCCTCAAAAACTAATATGACTTCAGGTGTTGGCCCAGACTATGGGGCCTCTGCATGGTCTTTAGTGGCAACAGGAACCACTGACATCAATACAGAGCTTACCTGTGTGCAGCAAGGCCACAGATACAGACATAATTCTCATCAACAGACATCACCTGGACATCATCCTGGACCCAGGTGGCCGCACAGGCCTATTAGAACAGCATGGCCCCCACTATGGGGGCATATTTCTCTGACACCGACATGGCCACAGGTGGTATCCCAGCCTCCAGGTGACTGTAGAGCCCTTGGTGGTAACAGGAGCCATGGACATCAACACAGTGATATGGGATGTCCTTCTGTATATGTGTTGCTCTTATTGGTTAATGAATAAGACTACTTTGGCTAATGGCTTAGCAGAATATAGCCAGGCTGGAAGAGATAAATAGAGAAAGTAGGTGGAGTCAGAGAGATGCCTGACTGTCGAAGGCATGTAGTGGTCGAAGGAGGCAGATGGCATGTAGCCTGCCAAGAAGCAAGAGGTAACAAACCATAGGCTTGTGATAAAATATAAAATAATAAAAGAAATGGGCTAATTTAAGATGTAAGAACTAGCTAAAAATACACTTAAGCTATTGGCCAAGCAGTGTTGTAATTCCCTGATCACGGTTGAGGACAGCACTAATCTATGGGCATGCGCAAACATATTCAGGGGGTGTTTGACAGCATGTCCATTTAGCAAAACAACAGTAGTGGATCCTTATAGGTCCTATGACCTCTAGACTCATGGGCTTTTGACCAGGTTTATAGTACAAAGCCTGAATTCCTTCCTGTAGAACAGGCCTCAGAAACAACCCAAAAGGCCAGGCAGTGGTGGTACACACCTTTAATTACAGCCCTTGGGAGGCAAAGGTAGATGGATCTTTGTAAGTTTGAGGCCATCCTGGTCTACAGAGTAAGTTCCAGACTAGCCAGAAACTCTGTCTCAACCCTGCCATTCCCAAACCCACAAAACAAATCAAAAAAACCTCAAAAGCGGTTGGTTATCCCCATAATCTCCATGGCACTACTGCACCAGTGTGCACATCTTGCTCAGAAGGCTGGTACAGTAGCATGCAGAAGTGACTGCAGATATACTACTTTTTTTTCTCTCTGAGTGGCCTGCATAGCATCTTCCAGTCCTATTACATATATTTTTTGAAAGTTTTAAACATTTCCCATCAAATTGGTTTCTATTCTGGAAATGTTTAAAATTAAGTTTTAATTTAAAAATTATCTTGGACACTAGACATTGTAGGCAGTCTTGCATTTTAAAGAAAAAGAAAAAGTGAAATCAGAGAAACATCCCATGACTCATGATAGTCTCAGAGTAAAACACCTAAACAGCTAAGATTTCTGGTGGCCCACAGCATTTATTCTACGCTGACCTATACTTCAGCAGAAGTGTGCCAAACCACCTGGGAACTAAATTCCCAAACTGGGGATAAGAATTTCCAATCCTTCCTGAATAGCTAGAAAATATCACAAATAAACTTTTTTTGTTTTAAGCTGATATTTCTTTTCACTTGATAAAAATATTCAAGTTGGGGAGGGGTTCATAAGACCCCACTCAGAGCTATTAGAAGTTAATGGTTGCTGGGGGACAGAGAGTCATTTCCTTCAGTGGTGTAGCCACTGGTAAGTGCTCAAGTGCTAGGAAATAACCTCTGTCCCTGAGAGCAACTGATGTGGGATTCCCCTCTGTATGCTATGAATATGTTTTTATTACCATTGGTTAATAAAGAAGCTGTTTTGGCCAACGATTTAGCAGAGCAAAGCCAGGCGGGAAATCTGAACAGAGATAGAGAGTAGGCAAAGAGACGCTATGTAGCTGCGGAAAGAGAAGGACACACCAGAACTTTTGGGACCTTACCAGTATGTCACAGCCTCATGGTGATAATTAAAGATATAAAAGTTATCCAGAAATATGCCTAAGCTATTGGTCAAGCTTAATATAATTTAATTAATTTAGTTTATAGTTTATATAATAACATATATACATACATACATATATATAGTTTCTGTGTGATTATTCAGGTCTTGGTGGCTGGTAAACAAAAGGCAGCATCCACATAAAACCTGAGAGAGCTTGGGAAGAAATTCTAGACACAAAAGAACGTAGTTAAGCATGGCTTCTTGGTAGCAGCAGTTTCTGAGCTGGGCTCTGTTTGCTGGTGGGGAGCAGAGGCGCGGCTCCTTTCAGAAGGTTTCTTGGATCCTGCTAGTTGCACGAACAGCTCTGGCTTTTTCAGGAGGTCCTGCACTAAATGGGGTTTATGAGCAGCATGCGACTAGTCATGCTTAATGGTAACACAGAGGGGACTGGAGAGATGGCTCAGTGATTAAGAGCACCGGCTGCTCTTCCAGGCATCCTGAGTTCAATTCCCAGCAACCACATGGTGGCTCACAACTCTTTGAGATCTGGTGCCCTCTTCTGGCCTGTAGAGGTACATGCAGGCAGAATACTGTGTACATAATAAATAAATAAATCTTTAAAAAAAAATAGTAACATAGACTCGCTGTGTTCCTGGAGCTGGGGCAATGAGCATGGCTCACAGAGCTGGCAGTGAACGTTCCTCTGCCATGTTGAAAAAGGTGGAGCCAATTAGTCCTAGCCACATCACCTAGCATTTTAAGAAGTGCTTCTACTCAGAAAATGATTACAGATACACAATAAAGACACATTCAGACGGAAATAAACCTCTGTCAGTTCTAAAGTTTTGGAAGTTGCTTACAATGCACTTCCTGTTTACTTAGGCAATATTATATCCTTCTGGAGTCTTTGATGGAGTTGAAGACATAGTTATAATTTTTCTTAGTTATGGTAAAAGATAAATTAGATATGAAACTTTAGGCTCACAAAGATAAAATAGGTGATAGTATATTTTCTTTAATATTTCCAGATACAAATAGACTAAATATTGTAACTATAATTCTTGCTTGAACCTGTTTTGTTATATGTAATTTTACAATGTTAAAGTTAAAACTTTCCTTTTTACTTGGATAGAAAAGGGGATTCTTCTCTGTATGCTATGACTATGTTTTATTACCATTGGTTATAGAGAAGCTGCTTCAGCCAATGGCTTAGTGTAGGACCATATATTATACAGGCCCATATGTCTACATTGTATGGTGGCCAGGCTCTCAGGCCACAGTTTGCACCTGACCTCACAGAAGATGGTCACCTAGCCTTTCCAGACAAACCTAACGAAGGGTCAGGATATGCTAATGTTGTTCTGCTCCTTCTTTGTAATTTGGAGGATGCCTGGAAAAGAGATGTTAATTTAACCTATGTGACAGAGCTGGCATACAGGGAAGGAAGATAGGAAAATGTGACAGAGAGGACACAGAAAGATGAGAATGTGACTAAAGCCTGGTTACCTAGGAAACAGAATGTTAATGAACTTTTCCCTCTATGTTTTGGTATAAAAGCTGTTTGGGAGAGAGAGAATAAGCTCCACTAGGAGCAGAAGCCAGGAGCAAACCCAGTCCTGGGATACGGGCAGATCTGGTTGAGCCAGCGACCAGATCTAGAGTCAATGATCTCCACTGGAACAGGTACAGGGGAGTAACCACTGAATGAGTGAGCCAGAGCCAGAGACTGCTGATGGTCCAGACATGAATCCAGGACCTTCAAGGGAATAGTTCTAAGCCAACACCCTGGTGGGTCTGGGCGAGAGTCTAGGACCTCCCAGGAACTAGGCCTGAGCCAGGACCTCTGTCAGCCTGGGTGTGAGTGGACTTGGGTCCTCCGAGGGAATAGGCAGGAACCAGAGATCTCAGCAGGACCAGGGAGTCTGGGACCTCAGAGAGAGTAGGTCTGAGTCAGCACCTCTGTGGGTTCAGGCATTGGTCTGGGACATCAAAGGGAATAGGCAGGAACCTGGAACCTCTGCGGGTCCAAGCATGAGTCTGGGACCTCTGAGGAAGTAAGCAAGTCCTCTACAGGTTTGGGCACACTCGAGCCTGGGACCTCCAAGGCAGTAGACTGGAACCAGAAACCTTTCCAGGTCCAAGTCTAACCCAGGGACTTCTGCAGGAGGGAATCCAGACCAGGATTTACAGATATAGATCAAAGCCGGTAACCTAGGCCAAAGTTGCCCTGAGGCAAGGAACTCCATCTTGAGCAACAAATTCCACAAGAGTGGAACTGAACACAGGAATGGAATTGAGACACCTAGGAAAAAGAGGGCCTGAGGAAACAAGCTCCACTGGGAGCAGAAGCCATGAGCAGATCCAGTCCTGGGAGCCAACCCAGTCCCAGAACACTGGTGGATCAGGATTGAGCCAGCGACCAGATCCAGAGTCAGCAGTCTCCACCACAACAGGTCCAACTCCAAGCCAGGGACTTCTGCAAGAGGAGATACAGACCAGGATTTACAGAAACATATCAAAGCCAGTAGCCTAGGCCAAAGTAGGCCTGAGACAGCAAACTCCGAGGGAGCAGACCAAAGCACAGGAACACTGAGCTATCTCCAGGAACAGAAGCAACCAGCGGGGTAACTAGAACTGTGACACTGACTGTACCATGAGGAACAACCATCTGAGCTTTGGATTCACTGGCACCTAGAAGATTATTCAACAGAATCTCAGACAGTGCCAACCACACCTATTAGAGGAAAAGATGAGTAGAAAAGGTAAGATCACATGCTACACCACAAAGAACAACACAATACCAGTAAAACCTAAAGGCCCTACAACAGCAAGACCTGAACAACCAAATATGGATGAACCAGAAGAAAATGATCTAAAAAATAACCTTAAGAGAATGTTTGAAATTCTCAAAGATAAAATGAGAAATTTCCTTAAAGAAATGGAGGAAAAAACAAACAAAAAATTGGAAGATATCAGTAAATCACTTAAAGAAAACCAAGAAAAAGAAATCAAACATATAAAAGAAACTATCCAGGACTTGAAAACTGAAATAGAAACAATAAAGCTAACACAAGCCGAAGGAGTTATAGAAACAGAAATCATGAGAGAAAGATCAGGAACCACAAATGCAAGCATGAACAGCAGAATACAAGAAATGGAAGAGAGAATCTCAAGCGCTGAATATGCAATAGAGGAAATAGACTCATCAGTTAAAGAAAACATTAAATTTAACAAAAGTTTAACCCAAAATATCCATGAAATATAGGACACCATGAAAAGGCCAAATCTTAGAATAATAGGTATAGAAGGAGAAGAAGTTCAACTCAAAGGCACAGAAAATTTAACAAAATCATAGAAGAAAACTTTCCCTACCTAAAAAAAGATATGCCTATGAAGATACAAGAAGCTTACAGAACACCAAATAGACTGGGTCCAAAAAAAAGTCCTCTCACCACATAATAATCAAAACACTAAACATACAGAGTAAAGAAAGAATATTAAGAGCTGCAAAGGAAAAAGGCCAAGTAACATATAAATGTAGACCTATCAGAATTACACCTGAGTTCTCATTGGAGACAATAAAAGCCAGAAGGTCATGGTCAAGCATTATGCAGACATTGAGTGACCACAGATGCCAGCCCAGACTACTATACCCAGCAAAACTGTCGATCACCATAGAAGGACAAAACAAGATATTCCATGACAAATCTAGATTTCACCAATACCTAGCCACAAACCCAGCCCTACACAAAATACTAGAAGAAAACTCCAACCCAAGGAAGATGGATACACCAACAAAAACACACACAATTGATGATCTCATTACAGCAAATCCCGAAGAAGAAAAAAATGCACAAATTAACATCACCAACGATGAAAACTAAATTAACAGGAGATAGCAACCACTGGTCATTAATATCCCTTAATGTAAATGGACTCAACTCACCTATAAAAAGGCACAGGCTAACAGATTGCATACGAAAACAGAATCCATCCTTCTTCTGCATACAAGAAACACATCTCAACCTCAAAGACAGGACATCATCTCAGAGTAAAGGATTGGCAAAAAATATAACAATCAAATGGACCTAAGAAACAAGCAGGTGTAGCTATCCTAATATCTAACAAAATAGACATCAAGCTAAAATCAGTCAAAAGAGACAAAGAAGGTCATTTCATATTAGTTACAGGAAAAATCCATCAAGAGGAAATTTCAATACTGAACATCTATGCCCAAATTACAAGGGCACCCTCATATGTTAAAGAAACACTTCTAAAGCTTAAATCATATATTAAACCCCACACACTAATAGTGGGAGACTTCAACCCTCCCCTCTCACCACTGGACAGGTCAATCAGACAAAAAATGAACAGAGAAATAAGAGAGCTAATAGATGTTATGACTCAAATGGACTTAACAGACATCTATAGAATATTCCATCCAAACAGAAAAGAATGTATCTTCTTCTCAGCACCTCATGGAACCTTCTCAAAAACTGACCACATACTCGGTAACAAAACAAACCTCAACAAATACAAAAAAATTGGAATAACCCAATGGACCTTATCATATCACCATGGTTTAAAACTAAAAGTCAACAGCAATACTAATTCCAGAAAACCCACAAACACATGGAAATTAAACAATGCTCACCTGAATCATCAATGGGTCAAGGAAGAAATAAAGGGGGAAATTAAAGAATTCCTAAAATTCAATGCAAATGACCACACAAAATACCCAAATTTGTGGGACACAATGAAAGCAGTATTAAGAGGAAAGTTCATAGCACTAAATGCCTACATAAAGAAGCTGGAAAAATCCCACACTAGTGAATGAACAGAACATTTGAAAGAAAGAATACTAAGAGCTGCAAAGGAAAAAGGCCAAGTAACGTATAAAGGTAAACCTATCAGAATTACACCTGACTTCTCTATGGAAACCATGAAAGCCAGGGGGTCTTGGATAGATGTGCTGCAGACACTAAGAGATCATGGATGCAAGCCCAGACTACTATACCCAGCAAAGCTTTCATTCACCATCGATGGAGAAAACAAGATATTTCAGGATAAAAACAAATTTAAGCAATACATAGCCACAAACCCAGCCTTACAGAAAGTACTAGAAGGAAAACCACAACTAAAGGAAGCAAACAACACCCATAGTAACACAGACATCTAACAGCCCTCCACTGGCACAACTCAAAGAAGGGAAACACACAAACTCTACAATCCAAAAATAATAACCGCAGTTAATAACCTTTGGTCATTAATATCACTTAATATCAATGGACTCAATTCACCTATAAAAAAGCACAGGTTAAGAGAATAGATACGAAAACAGGATCCAACATTCTGTTGTTTACAAGAAACACACCTCAACCACAAAGACAGACATTATCTCGGAGTAAAGGGTGAGGAAAAGGTTTTTCAATCAAATGGCCCTAAGAAACAAGCGGGTGTGGCTATACTAATATCGAACAAAATCAACTTCAAACAAAAATCAATCAGAAGAGATGGAGATGGACATTTTATACTCTTAAAAGGAATAATCCATTAGGATGAAGTTTCAATCCTGAATATATATGCCCCTAATATAAAAGCACCCACATATGTAAAGGAAACATTACTAGAACTCAAAGCACACATCAAACCCCACACACTAATAGTAGGAGATTTCAACACTCCTCTCTCACCAATGGACAGGTCAACCAGACAGAAACTTAACAGAGAAATAAGAGAACTAACAGATGTAATGAATCAAACGGACTTAATAGACATATATAGAACATTCCACGCAAACAGGAAAGAATATACTTTCTTCTCAGCATCTCATGGAACCTTCTCGAAAATTGATCACATACTCAGTAACAAAGCAAACATCCACAGATACAAAAAAATTGGAGTAACAACCTGTGTCTTATCGGATCATCATGAAGTAAAGTTAGAATTTAACAACAATTCCACCCCCAGAAAGCCTACAAACTCATGGAAACTGAACAGTCAACTACTGAACCACTCCCGGGTCAAGGAAGAAATAAAGAAATTAAAGTCTTCCTTGAATTCAACGAAAATAAAGACACAACATACCCCAACCTATGGGACACTATGAAAGCAGTGCTAAGAGGAAAGTTCATAGCACTGAGTACCCACATAAAGAAAATGGAGAAAGCACACATTAGTGACTTAACAGCACACCTGAAAGCTCTAGAAAAAAAAGAAGCGGACTCACCCAGGAGAAGTAGAAGACTGGAAATAATCAAACTGAGGGCTGAAATTAACAAAATAGAGACACAGGAAACAATCCAAAGAATCAATGAAACAAAGAGCTGGTTCCTTGAGAAAATCAACAAGATCGACAAACCCCTATCCAAACTAATCAAAAGGCGGAGAGAGAACACTCATATTAACAAGATCAGGAATGAAAAGGGGGACATAACAACAGACACTGAGGAAATTCAGAGAATCATTAGGTCTTACTACAAAAGCCTGTTTGCCACAAAATTGGAAAATGTAAAAGAAATGGACAGTTTTTTAGATAAATACCATATACCGAAATTAAATCAAGACCAGGTGAACAATTTAAATAGACCTATAAGTCGCGAGGAAATAGAAGCTGTCATCAAAAACCTCCCAAGCAAAAAAAGCCCAGGACCAGATGGTTTTAATGCAGAATTCTACCAGAACTTCCAAGAAGAGCTAATACCTATATTCCTTAAGGTGTTTCGCATAATAGAAACAGAAGGGACATTGCCAAACTCTTTTTATGAAGCTACAGTTACCCTGATACCAAAACCACACAAAGATGCAACCAAGAAAGAGAATTACAGACCAATCTCACTCATGAACATCGATGCAAAAATTCTCAATAAAATACTGGCAAACCGAATCCAAGAACACATCAAAAAAATCATCCATTATGATCAAGTAGGCGTCATCCCAGAGATGCAGGGCTGGTTCAACATATGGAAATCTATCAATGTAATCCATCAAATAAATAAACTGAAAGAAAAAACCATATGATCATTTCATTATATGCTGAAAAAGCATTTGACAAAATTCAACACCCCTTTATGATAAAGGTCTTGGAGAGATTAGGGATAAAAGGTTCATATCTAAATATAATAAAAGCAATATACAACAAGCCGACAGCTAACATCAAATTAAATGGAGAGAAACTCAAAGCAATTCCACTAAAATCAGGAACAAGACAGGGCTGTCCACTTTCTCCATATCTCTTTAATATAGAGCTTGAATTTCTAGCATTAGCTATAAGATAGAATAAGGAGATCATGGGGATTCGAATTGGAAAGGAAGAAGTCAAACTTTCGTTATTTGCAGATGATATGATAGTGTACATAAGTGACCCCAAAAACTCTACCAAAGAACTTCTACAGCTGATAAATACCTTCAGTGATGTGGCAGGATACAAGATCAACTCAAAAAAACCAGTAGCCCTCCTATACACAAAGGATAAAGAAGCAGAGAGGGAAATCAGAAACATCACCTTTCACGATAGCCACAAATAGCATAAAGTATCTTGGGGTAACACTAACCAAGGAAGTAAAAGATCTATTTGACAAGAACTTTAAGACCTTAAAGAAAGAAATTGAAGAGGATACCAGAAAATGGAAGGATCCCCCATGCTCCTGGATTGGTAGGATCAATATAGTAAAAATGGCAATTCTGCCGAAGGCAATCTATAGATTCAATGCAATCCCCATCAAAATCCCCACAAAAATTCTTCACAGACCTTGAGAGAACAATAACTAAGTTTATATGGAAAAACAAAAACCCAGGATAGCCCAAACAATCCTATACAATAAAGGAACTTCCGGAGGCATTACCATCCCTGACTTCAAACTCTATTACAGAGCTACAGTAATGAAAACAGCTTGGTATTGGCATAAAAACAGAGATGTTGACCAATGGAATCGAATTGAAGACCCGGATATTAATCCACAAACCTATGAACACCTCATATTTGACAAAGAAGCTAAAA
>PVIU01010331.1:0-70722 GCA_004026605.1 Ondatra zibethicus | reverse complement strand
GGGTCTTCTATTTGGTTCCATTGGTCCTCCTGTCTGTTCTTATGCCAGTACCAGGCTGTTTCAGTACTGTAGCTCTGTAGTAGAGTTTGAAGTCAGGGATTGTGATGCCTCCAGAAGTTCTTTTGTTGCCCAGGATTGTTTTGGCTATCCTGGGTTTTTTGCTTTTCCAAATGAAGTTGAGTACCGTTCTTTCAAGGTCTTTGAAGAAATTTTGTTGGGATTTTGATGGGCGTTGCGTTGAATCTGTGGAAGCAAATTTTAAAATGATAGTGAAGCCGGGTGGTGGTGGCGCACGCCTTTAATCCCAGCACTCAGGAGGCAAAGGCAAGCGGATCTGTGAGTTAGAGGCCAGCCTAGTCTACACAGAGTGAGTTCCAGGACAAGCTCCAAAAGCTAGATAAAAGCCCTATCTTGAGCTCTGCCCCCCCAAAAGATAGTGAGGGAATAGTGTGATAAAGAGAAAGACGCGCAAGAGAGAGAGAACAAACAGGCTTTTTTGTTGTTGTTTTTGTTTTGTTTTGTTTTGGTTTTTAGAGACAGGGTTTCTCTGCAACTTTTGGAGTCTGTCCTGGAACTTGCTCTGTAGACCAGGGTGGCCTGGAACTCACAGAGATCTGCCTGTCTCTATCTCATGAGTGCTGGGTTAAAGACATCCACCACTGCCACTGCTGCCCGACTTTGACTGGCACAGGCTTTTAACAGTTATTCAGGAATCTGAAGCAGGAGGATCTCAACTTGGGCTACAGAGCAAGTTCAAGGACAACTTGGACACTTTAGGTCCTATATCAAAATAAAAATGTCAAGAGGGGTAGTGTATAGCTCAGTGGTGGAGCGCTTGTCTAGCTTGAGCGAGGTTTAATGCCCAGTTTTGGAGGGAGGGAAAGTAAACATGGAGAAAGAGATACACACTTTACAAAGAAAGATGAGGTTGAGAGTAGGAAAGAAAAATACCCACCACTCATTCCTTTCCAAACATTAGAAGCAAGGCTTGGTCTACTTGGAATGTTTTTACATGCAAATAATATATTACATTTTAGTTATGAAATATAAAGTATGCATTTACATACATCAACTCATTTACTCCTTTAAGGCAGAAGGAACAATCTGTAGTCTCAGATTATGGACTCCCCATTTATTTATGTAGCAGGCATATACTGAGTACCTACCAGTCTCCAGATGTGGAACTGAATTTTGATATTACAAAGACAGATATGAGAAAACCTTTAAAAGTTTGTGTCCAGGGGCTGGAGAGATGGCTCAGTGGTTAAGAGCACTGCCTGCTCTTCCAGAGGTCCTGAGTTCAATTCCCAGCAACCACATGGTGGCTCACAACCATCTGTAATGAGATCTGGTGCCTTCTGGCCTGCAGGCATACATGCAGACAGAATACTGAGAATGCTGTATACATAATAAATAAATAAATCTAAAAAAAAAAAAAAAGAACCCAGCTTGGCGTATGTCCTCATTCATGCTCACACCTCTAAGCTCAGACACTGGAGTGTGTTATGGTGAGTTGGTTCTGAGTGGAAAGCAAACATACATAGTAAGATGCTGTGATACATGTCCATATGCTCTGAAAACATTTAACTATGCAAAAGTGAGCCTCCTTTAAAAAAAAAGTTTGTGCCCAGTAGGAAAGATTGTGTTCATAACAAATAATTGCAATTCAGAGGGACAGTGAGGCTTGGGACGGCTAACTATTTATTCAAGGGAAGAAAAGTTGAGATTTGGCTGGGTTTATGATTGCAAATAATCTGCTGTCTAATGTTTTTTATTTTTCAAATAACACCATGCTATATAGTATAATCAGTCAGTTGCCTCTGCATCTATCCCTCAGTATCTAAAGAGGATTGGTCCCAGCCCCCAAATCCACATTAAAAAAATGATGTAGTATTGGCACAGATCCTAGGTACATATTTCTATATGCTGATTTTGTTTGTTTGTTTTGGTTTGTTTATTTCAAGACAGGGTCTCATGTAATCCAGGCTTACTTTAAGCTCTGCAGGGTAGGATGATGTTGAAGTTCTGATCCTCCTGTTTCTGAAGGGTTCTGGTGTCACCACTCTCCCATTTAGGCGGGGGATCAAACCCAGGGCTTCCCGGGTGTCAGGTGAGCGCTCTGCTGGTGGAGCTCCACCAGTCTTTTCGTGTACTTTCAGTCACCTCTAGGTGACTTGTAACACCTGATACAATGTAAAGATTATGTAAAAATCTGTTACATAGTATTGTTTAGGAAACAAGGACAAGAAAAACAGTCTCTGCATATTTAGTGCAGCTGTGTTAGATTTTGCCCTTTTTCTATTCCACTTTGGTTGAATTTGCTAAGGCGGAGCACTAAGATATTAGAAGACTGACTTTAAAAAAAAAAGAATTAAAATTAAAGTCAAACACGTTGAATCTTAAGAACCAGAGGAAATTTTGAGGTTGTTTGAGCTGTCCTGTTCTTTCTCCAGCCTTGGCACAGACACATAGAAGAAGAATTTGCTCAGTGTTACTCTGCAGAGTTAAATAATGATTAGTTAGGATTGGGATAAAGACCTCCCAACCTGCCGCTGGATCTCTGTTCTCAACAGCTGCGTTGGGAAGAGGGCATGAGGAAAGGCTCCTTGTAGTCCTGTTCTCACTGCTGAGCAGTGTGGACCCATCTCAGCGATGGCTGGCAGGGATTGTTGAATGATAAAATATCCCATGACTAAACGTTTATTTAAGGAAATATTCCTAAGAGGAACTGCAAGGGGATGTCTGATCTGTGAGTTCCTTAAAAACAGCCACAGGGCAGCTCCCAACTGTCTGTAACTCTAGTTCCAGGGGATCTGATGCCTGCTCCTGGCCTCCTTGGGCACGTGGTTCACACGCATCCGTATAAGGAAAAATACTCATTCTCATAAAAATAAATTTTTTTTTTGGGTTTTTTGAGACAGGGTTTCTCTGTGGCTTTGGAGCCTGTCCTGGAACTAGCTCTTGTAGACCAGGCTGGGTTCGAACTCACAGAGATCTGCCTGCCTCTGCCTCCCGAGTGCTGGGATTAAAGGCGTGCGCCACCACTGCCTAACCATAAAAATAAATCTCAAAAAATTTAAGAAAAGAGAAAAAAAACAATAAAACAGCTACTGTCCTTAACAACTGAGGATAGAAATTGGGGAAGATGATGCAGGCCTGTAATCCTAGCACTCAGAGGCAGAGGCAAGACAGTGGCTACAAGTTCTAGGCTACTCTAGTCTGCATGCTGAGCTTCAGGAGAGCCTGAAATACAAAGTGAGTTGTTGTTTCAATAAAGGAGGGGTGGTGGTGGTGAACCATGGCTTGATTAGTAAAGTTTTTGCTGTGAATCTGGGCCACCAGCACATGGATTCAGGACAGGCAACACTCTGCAGACAGAGATAGGCCAATCTCTGTGAGTTCCAGGCCAGTCAGGGCTATTGAGTGAGACACTGTCTCAAAATCAGAACAAATAAACAAAGCTGGGTGCAGCGAGTATGCATTGTACATCTGTAACCCCAACATTGAGGGGTAAAACGGAGACAGGTAGCTTCCTGAAGCTTGTTGACCAGCTGCTCCAGCCATCAGTGACAGAGCCTGTCTCAAAATATAAGGTGGAGAGAGACTGAATGAGACATCCAACATGGACTGCTGATCTCCATGTGCACCTGTACATACATGTCCCTGTTTGCTCATGTGCACAAGAGTGCACACACAGACTACATATTACACAGACATACTATACATAACACACTCATACATACTGCATATAACACACACACACTCAGAAAAATGGAAGAAAAGACACATCTGATTGTTTTTAAAGACAGTTAGGGAATACTGACTATGTATTAAAGAACATAAAGGAATTATTGATTTCAGAGTTGGTAAGTTTGTGATTATATTTAAAGCACAGGGTTGTTTTTTTTTTTGTTGGTTTGCTTTGTTTTGGTTTTTCAAGACAGGATTTCTCTGTGTAACAGCCCTAGCTTTCCTGAAACTCTCTTTGTAGATTAGATTGGTCTCGAACTCACAGAGATCCACCTGCCTCTGCCTCCTAAGTGCTGGGATTAAAGGCGTGTGCTATCACCGCCCGGCTAAAACACAATTCTAATATCTTAAACAGTAAAGTATTTGCACTGGGATGCTGTGTTGTCATTAAAATAATCAAGTCCTTGTGTGTGTGTGTGTGTGTGTGTGTGTGTGTGTGTATGTACATAAATGAAATAATCAAGTCCTTGGTGTGTGTGTGTGTGTAAAATAAACACAGTAGGGTGTGTGTGTGTGTGTGTGTGTGTGTGTGTATGTACATAAATGAAATATACATAGCTGTGCCCATCCTGGAACTTGCTATGAAGACCAGGCTAACCTTAAACTTTACATCCAGGTCAAGATGCTCTGGAGTGCTAGGATTGAAGGTGTGTGCCATTACATCCAGATCAAGATGCTCTGGAGTGCTAAGATTGAAGGTGTGTGCCATTACATCCAGATCAAGATGCTCTGGAGTGCTAGGATTGAAGGTGTGTGCCATTACATCCAGATCAAGATGCTCTGGAGTGCTAGGATTGAAGGTGTGTGCCATTACATCCAGGCTCTATTTCGTATTTTAAAAGTCATCTTTAAAAAATGCCTTTAAAATTTTCCAAAATGAGATGGACAAATATATATATGAAAGAAGAAATGTCTCCCTTCATTTTGCACAGAAAGGAACATGCTGTTTATTTTTGGAAGCTATGGAATATTCAGGAGTATTCAAAGAGCATCATCCTGGAATCTGTATTATTCAGGGCCTCTTTGTGGCTAAGAAGAGTTGCTATGTTATTGGTTTTATCCTAAGATTTATAGAGTTGGTTTATAATACTGTGTTCTTAATTGTATGGGCAATATATTTAAAACACATGGGGTAGCCGAGTGTCTGGTTCTATTTTGAATGGCTTTGCTGTATCTCCACCCTCTTTCTATTCATATGATATATATGCATCTGGAAATAATCAAAATATCACAAAGACAACACAATGAGTGCAGTTAATTTAAGGTATAGATACCAAGTGGTTATAAGCAAGATCACTATCATTCAATAAATATTTGGTGATATATTATAGAGAGCTGGAAAACTGAAACTGGGGTGGGATTTTCAAACACTCAGGAAAGAAGTAAAGTATAGGAGATCAACTTCATGAACTCAGAAGCTCAGGGGAAAGGTTTTTTTTTTAAATTAAAATATTTATTATTAGTATTAGATGAAGGCTACTTATATTGCTCAGCTTGGTCTTAAACTCCTGAACTCCAACAATCCTCTTGCTTCAATCTCCTCAACAGCTGGGACTACAAGCACAGGCTACCACCAAAGGGAAAAGCATTTAATCCCACTTGGTTTAAATCACTGAAAAACACAATAAAGATGTGCCAAGCATCTCTTTCTGCTTTCATGTGTGTCCTGGCTAGTTTTATGTCAGCTTCACACAAGCTAGAGTCATCTGAAAGGAGGGAACCTCAATTGAGAGAAAATGCCTCTATAACATCCCCCTGCGGGGCATTTTCTTAATTAGTGATTGATGTGGGAGACCATAGTAGTGATGCTATCCTTGGGCTGGTGGTCCTGGGTTCTGTAAGAAAGCAGGCTGGGCAAGCCATGATTAGCAAGCCAATAAGCAGCATTCCTCCCCAGCCTCTGCATCAGCTCCTACTTCCAGGTTCCAGTCCTCACTGGTTTTGATGATGAACTGCTTTTGATATGGAACTGTGGGTGACTTTAGCCCTTTGCTCCCCAATTTACTTTTGGTTATGGTGTTTCATCATAGCAATAGCAACCCTAACTGAGACAATGTCTCTGCTCCAAGTCTGTGGTCCCTTCTTAGTGACTGAACACTCTAGCAGGGGACTGTAATGTCTGCAAAGTCTCATGTGTGTCTAACCCAAGAGTAACAGTATTCCTCTAGAAAGGCACTGTATCCAAGTGGATGTCTCGGTCACTAATTAACACATTTATTTAGATGTGTTTCTAAATGTGTATAGTCACTTTTTTCTGTGTTAGAAATGGTGACTTATGTTACTTTTCTCATTGTCCCAAAATACCTGACAAGAAGCAACTTAAGGAAGAGCTGCTTTTTATTTTTAGTTATTTAGATTATTTGTTTATGTTATTAGTGCTGTGAGAGAGGGTCAGAGCCCCTGGAATTGGAGTTACAGACAGTTGTGAGCTACCAGATGGTTGCTGGGGATTCAACCCCGGTCCTCTGGAAAAGCAGCCAGTGCTCTTAACTGAGCCATCTCTCCAACCCCAGGCCTGGTTTATTTAGCTTGCAGTTCCTGGTTACAATACATCCGAGTGGGCCAAGTGATGGCAGTGGGAGTTTCAGGAAGTTGGTCACATTGTGCCAGCAGTAAGGAAGTAGAGGGAGATGAATATGGGGCACTCCCATCTCATTTTCTCCTTAGGATTCAGACCTGGACTGCAGCCCATAGAACACTACAACCCATAGTTAAGATGGTCTCTCTGTCTTCATTAACCTAATCTAGATAATTTCTTACAGGGGTGCCTAGAGGTTTATCCCCTAAGGGAGTCTAGATTTTGTCAAATTAACGCTCAATATGGGCCTCATGTAGCCCAGGCTAGCCCAGAATGCTTTATGTAGCTGAAGATGACCACAAACTTCTAATCCTCCTACCTCCACTTCTCAAATGGTGGGGTTATAAGCATACATCACCACACTTGCTTTCTTACTATTTTTTGTTTTTGTTTTTCAAGACAGGGTTTCTCTGTGTTGCTTTGGAGCCTGTCCTGGAACTCTATGGACCAGACTGGCCTTGAACACAAGAGATCTGCCTGACTGGGATTAAAGGTGTACACCACGGCCTCCTAGCTGTGTGAGAAATGCCTAGGAAAAAGCCAAGGAATTTGGAGGAATTGAAGGAGAAGCTCCTGCAGAAGTCTGCGCTGAAGACTCTACGAAAGGCAAGGAGGAAGCTAAGCTACGAGAAGGCAAAGCACCATCACAAGGAATACAGGCAGGTGTACAGGACTGATAATTCGGATGGCAAAGGGAGCTGGAAATGGCTAGGTAGGTGCCTGCAGAACCCAAAATGACGTTTGTCATCAGAATCTGAGGTATCAATGGTGCAGGCACAATGGTCTGCAAGGTATTGCCACTTTCCCGTCTTTATCAGGTCCTCCATGGTACCTTTGTTAAGATCGACAAGGCTTCATTTGACATGCTGCTTGTGGAACCATACATTGCATGGGGGTACCCCAAGCTAACCCAACCTCAAGTCATCTACAAGCACAGCTATGGCGAAATCAGTGAGAAACAAACTTCCTTGACAGATAATCCCTTGATTGCTCGATCTCTTGGTATGTATGGCGTCATCTCCAAGGAGGCTCTGATTCACAAGGCCTATACAGTTGGAAAATGCTTCAAGGAAGTGAATAACTTCCTGTGGTCCTCCTCATTATCTTTTCCACTAGTGGAATGAGGAGAAAGATGGATAGTAGAGATGCTGGCAATAGGGAAAACGAGACTAACAGTTTTGTTGCTGTTGTTTTGTTTTTCAAGACAGGGTTTCTCTGTAGCTTTGGAGCCAGTCCTGGAACTAGCTCTGTAAACCTGGTTCCTGAGTGCTGGGATTAAAAATGTGCACCACCACAGTCAGGCTAATTAACAGGTTCATTAGACAAATGAACTAAGGCGTCACACATGGCATTTTTGTAATCTGGCTAGTTAATAAACAGTCACAGCTTGGCAAACTGGGGAAATAATAAATAGAAAATGTTTGTTTCGGGGTCAAGGCTTCAGTACGTGTGTGTGTCTGTATTGCTTTGGGCCCTTGGTGAGACAGCAGATTGCACCAGGAGACAGTAGCAGAGGCCCATTCACATCCTGGAGGCTGAGATACACAGAGAAAAGAGGTATGTAGAGGGGCTGGAGTCTGCTATAATTAGTCTCCATTGTCAAGTTGATTGGATTTGGAAGCACCTAAGAGACACACCTCTAGATGTGTCTAGGAAGGCATTTCCAGAGAGGATCGGTTGAGGAGGGAAGATCTACCTTGAATGCCCCGTGGAATGGATCCCACATTGAAGACACAAGGGAGAAGTGAGTCCAGCAGACTGGGACGCCACGTGACCTGCTGTCTGTCATCCCTGTGGTCACGGCAGAGCTGCTCCATCTCCACCCCTTCCCTACCATGATGGACTGCATCCTCACACTGTGATCCAAAATCACACCAACATTCCTGTCCTTAAGTGACTTTGGCCAGATATTTTGTTAGCTGTACTAACAGTATTGGGGAAAATAACTAAAACTGGCTTCCAATATCTCCTTAAAGGTATGCCCACAATGTCCTAATTCCCTCTTCCTAGGCCCCATCTCCTGAAGGTCCCACTACCTTCCAAAGCACCATAAACTAGAGCGCTTTCAACACATGGGGATTTGTGGGGACAGGCACACAGCATCTGACCCACAACAACAATATAAGGATGAAATGATGTCAGGGACCATTGATATGTGTCAGAACTATTTTGGAAGCTCTGGGCCTCCCTTCTTTACTTCTTCATACTTACATTCATGTCTATATATTTAACTGCAAATAGAAAATATATTAGGGGCTGGAGAGATGGCTTAGCAGTTAGGAACACTTGTTGCTTTTGCTCAGGACCCGGGTTCAGTTCCCAGCACCCACACAGCATGTGTTCTAACCCCAGTTTCTGGGTATCTGGTGCCCTCTTCTGACCTCTGTAGTACCAGAAATGTGCATGGTATGCATACACATATGTAGGAAGCACTCAAGTACATGATAAAAACACATAAACATGCTGGGAGAGAGAAAATATTTTAAAGGTTGCCTTTTGAACTTGTGATAAATTTTATTACTAGTACCCAAACATCATAGTATAATAACTATTGACTCAACATTTACTTTTTGTTTGTTTTTGGTTCTCAGTTTTTTTATTATTATTAATTTTTTTCCATGATATTTAATGAGCTCTACATTTTTCTCTGCTCCCCTCCCTGCCTCTCCCCTCCCCCCTTCAACCCTCTCCCAAGGTCCCCATGCTCCCAATTTACTCAGGAGAGCGTGTCTTTTTATACTTTCTACTTCCCATGTAGATCATATCTATGTAAGTCTCTCTTAGTGTTCATACTGTTGTCTAAGATCTCTGGGATTGTGGTTTGTAGGCTGGTTTTCTTTGCCTTATATTTATAAACCACCTATGAGTGAGGTTCTCAGTTTTTTGAGACAGGGTTTTTTGTTTGTTTGTTTGCTTGCCTGCTTTTTGTTTTTGTGTAGCCCTGGCTGTCCTGCAACTCATTCTGTAGACCATCTGGTCTTGAACTCATGGAGATCCACCTGCCTCTACCTTCTGAGTGCTGGGATTAAAGGCATGAGCCACTACCACCCTACAAAGAAATGACCCAAAGCAATCCATTACCTGGTGAGTTTTTGTTTTGGGTTTTTTTTTTTCAGATGTTGCACAGCAACTCATTGTTTTGGGTTTTTATTTTGATTTTTGTTTTGTTTTGTTTTCTAGACAGAGTTTCTCTGTGTAGTCCTGGCTGCCCTGGAAACTCACTCTGTAGAATAAACTGGCCTCGAACTCAGAGATCCACCCACCTGTCTCTGCCTCCTAGATGCTGGGATTAAAGGTGTGAATCACCACATTCACATTATTTTAAGTGTTGTGAGTAATCTAAAGATGATTTGTATACATATAGACATATATATACCATGTCCTATGTAGATACATAGTCATTTTATAGAAGTGATGAGCATCTGAGGCTTCGTCTATCTGCAGGGAGCTTGAGAATCAGTCTCCTTGGAATGCCAAGGCATGGTTGCGTTCCCTTTAATATCCAACACCAGAAAAAGTCTGCCCAATCCACAGGCACCATCAGACTGAAAATACCAAGATACAGATGTCTGCTGCAACAATTAACAGTAATAGACAATTAAAGTGTGGTGCTTTTGTGAGAACCCCAGAGACTGTTCAGAGGGCCTCGGAAGGTTCTTGTTCCAGGATACGTTTTTGCCCTCGATTTTCTGCTTACTCTTTATAATTCTCTCTTCAGCAGGGTACTTTCTGAAGGGACTTTACTCTTGGAATATTGCAGCAAGCCGGCAAGCAGATGGCATTCTTGTTGAGTGAGGATCCAGTCAGTACAAAGGCTGGGCTCCCAGATCCTGAACAGGAGGCGGCACTAATACGAAGAGGCTTGCTTACTAGCTTTACTCATTTCCTAATAATTATTTGATCCTTGCCAAGCTCTTATTCCACACTGGGCATTTCATGGTTATCTTCACCAATCTGTGAAGCAAATATTGTTGTTTTTCCATTGTCCAGATGAAGAGATGTGACGTTCAGAGGCTAACTGGTTCATCTAATGTTCCGCAGCCAGTGAGTGGCAGAATTAGAATCTGAACACGGGTCTGGGACTTCACATCCTTACACAGCACAGAGGGGTCTCCTGGCCAGCTCAGGTCTCACGCCTTAGGCGCCCACTTGTTCTTACCTTTGGAAAGGCAAGGGTTGAAGTAAACTGAAGCCAGATACTGACAGCTATTTTTTTTAGCTCCCTGTCACTCATCACTTCTTGCTTATACTTCCCAGGGACTAGAAGGCATGTAAGTGGCTTAACCGCTACCAGCTCATCCTTGAATTTGATGCACAGATGGCACTGGGATGGATGTGACTTAACCTAATTATTCTGGCCTTTTCACAGCTAGAAATGGTCATCGAGCAGGGGAGACTTTGAAAGACTTATTTATTTAGCCCTTACTGTCTTAAAAAAGAAGGAAAGCAAATGAGCCTGCGACTTTCCCATAGGAGGGACATTTTGTTCACTATTGTCTTAGAAGACAATTTAAAGGCTATTGCACACAGTAGCTATCAAGTCAGCAAGCCCCCTGTGGAAGCTGGAAATGCTCACTGCTTCATACGTATTGTGGCTAAAAAAAGTAGGGCATCCTTCTGGCTCAATGACCTGGCCCCTCTTTTACGCTTTGATGGGAACTCATCTCTCACTTCCTACCATCTTTTCAGGATCCTGAATCATGTTACCATGTGCTGATGATCTTAATTGGTTGTTTTCTAAGGGTACCACCCCAGCTCCTGAGGCTTCAGGCATTCTGGCTAAATCCTGGATAAGAAGCTCTGTACCAATGATTTTGAAATGGGTGGAGACAAAGCCCAACCAATCACTTTAAGTCCCCAAAGACTGTCCATTCGAACCACCCTGGACTCTGAAAAGCTGAGGAAGACAAAACCATGTGCTGGCAATAAGATCCTCTGATTTTCCAAGAGTTCTGCCCTGTCTATACTTAACTCCACGGAGAAATGGGAGGAAGCCATTTGTAATTGGGAGGTTGGAGGGAAGGGAGTGTCAAGGTCAGAAACCAGGGATTCCAGTCTTGGGTGTGTGTAAGCAACAGGGAGCAGCTGGGAGCAGCAGGTAGCATCCCAGGCAGCCAGCACTGGTGTGAGGGACAGGCAGAGGACCAGAGCAACGCTTCTTAAAGCTACTAGTCTTGGACTGGGAAGCTGCATGGTTTTTGTGAATAGCCAAAAATACTGTAGGAGGACAATTAGACTGATAGCTGACTACCTGTCTGCAGGAAGAGAGAAGTCAGTGTCTGGGACCACGGCCATAAATGAAGACTTATTCACGTTGTGGACTTGACTAGGAACAGTCTAGGATGTGGGCTCAGGACTTTGCTTCAAGAAAAGAGGTTTTTTTTTTTTTTTTTTTTTTTTTTTTTTTGCTTTTTTGAACTATGTAACCCTGGCTGTCCTGGAACTATGTAGACAAAGCTGGCCTTGAACTCATAGAAATTTGCCTGGCTCCTGAGTTCTAGGATTAAAGGTGTGTGCCACATTATGCTAAGAGATTTTTGTTGTTGTTTTGGTTTTGTTTGTTTTTGAGAGACTGTCTCTGTGTAGTCCTGGAACTCAACTATGTAGACCAGGCTGGCTTGGCAATCATAAAGATGCTCCTGCTTCTTCTGCCTTCCAAGTGCTGCAATTAAAGGCATGCAACACCACACCTAGCTAAGGAAGTCTTTTTTTGTTTTGTTTTGAGACACGGTTTCTCTGTATAGCCCTGGCCTCAGAGAGCTGTCTGCCTCTGCTTCCTGAGCTTAAAGGCGTGTGCCACCACCACCTGACTGAAATTCTTTTTAATTGTTTATCTTCTTAAATAACAAAGAGATTTAAGTAACAGAATGCATCTATGTTTTCCTCATTTTCTTAGCTGATTTGGCTTCCAGGAACACCTTTACAAAACACCTCTAAATGTTAGCATATCTCTACATGTACAGCATACCTCTACATGTTTAGCGTACCTCTACTGGTATAGTGTACCTCTAAGTTTCATGGCAAAGAAGCAGTGTTCTGAAGCATAAAATCAGCTGCCTAGAGATGTTTTGCCCTATTGTTCTTTTCCAGATGAGGCTGGTTCACCTCTTGTCAGCAGGATGTTGGTTTGTTAACACTACCTCAGGTCCCAGGTAGCAGGCTCAGATGGGTCTCAAAATAGACCAGGAACAGAGGGCTGATAAGATCCCAGTGGGCAGAAGGTAATATTACACCATCTATGACATAACCTCTAGAATGATCGCTGCTGCCCTTTGCTCCAGAATCCAGCTCCGGTGCATTGAAAAGTAGAAAGTCCTCAAACAGTTGGGGGTGTAGTGTTCTTGCGCTTTTCCTTGAAGTTAGTTAAACTTCCACTCATGCTTTGGAAGTACCAACAAGCAGTTTGTAGCCTTTTCTTTCCTTTCTTTCCTTTCTTTTGCTTTAGAGGGACGGGTGACCAAACAAATGTTCCGGGGGGCCCGTTAAGCAGAACAAAGTTCTTTGCTAGAGCACGTACCAGCTTTATTACAATGCACGGCACACTCTGAGAGCTTTTGGCACGCACTGGAGCACAATTGAATTCTGGAGCTTTGGGACAAACAACACTGCTAATTTGCACAGCCACGCCCCCCCCCCAAAAGCCTGGGAGATGGGCGGGGAGCTGTGAGGACATGCCTCTACAAGAGGATGTTAGAGCATCGGGCTAGATGGGCTTTCCAGGCTTAGGAAGGGGAAAGACCCAACTGGGGAGATAGTCCGGTTTCTGCTGACCCACGTCAGGGTATCTTGCCCCACCCTAGTAAAGTTCAAATCTGTGCCTTCCCTGCTGGAAAACTGCCTCTCGAAGCTGCACAGCTGCCACCGCTGACCCTAGTCTGAGAGGAAGGCGATGTACACTAATATTTATAGAGGAAACCAGGAAGTGAGGAGGCACAGCCCCCGTTTCCTGATGAGGCTGCTGACTCACACTGCCATGCTTCAGGCCATTTCCTTTGTTTCTTTGTACCTCAGTTTCTCAGCAAAACATGGAGGATGAGAATGGAAACCCCTAGAGGCACAGGGAATACCTAATTCACATTTATGATTTTTCAGCACAACCTACAAGGCTTCATTACATGGAATATATCCTTATGGTCATAGCCCGGCATAGGTCGGAATAAATACCATTTGAGGCCCTTCAGGTCATCTTACTGACGGTCCATTCACTGTCAGTGTCCCTAGCTCCCTTCCTTTACTTGATGATTTCATCATGTCATTCCTGTTAAGTTTTGCTTCTAGAAAATGGGAGCTTTTAATTTCTTCTTTGCTCATCCCTGAAGTTGACAGCTTACAAATCTTGTGTCCCAGAGACAGTTACATGGCAGAGAACTGGTAGCCACAGACTTTTTGGTCACAGCTCTCTCTGCTGTTTAAGGTGTTTAGGTAGCCCTTTTGTGCTAGTTCCCCCCCGCCCCCTTCTCCTTTTCAAAGTGTTTGACTTCATTGTTTGGCTAGAGTGAACCCTTCACTTCCTCTTTGGGGGGGAGGTCTGTGTTTTGTCCCCGACTGGGTTTGAAATGTCATGTAATTTGTTGGGTTTTGCTGGATTATGTCCGGTTTTTGTTGTTTTGTTTTTGGCGTTCCGAAATTGTCATAGGTCCCCAGAACCTTCACCACCTCTAGCCTCAGACTGATGGAGCGAGTGGTGGAAAGGCAGTCTCTGGCATTTACAAGAGATATACATTCTTTTCAAACTGCCCTCTTGTTTCTGTTGCCTGTAACGGGAGTTCCCCTGAAAGGATAAAAAAGCCAGCAACCCACAGGGCTGCTATCTTTTCCCCCTGCTGTGCGGTCAGGCTGCTCAGTTACTGGGCTTACAAATATCAAGCGGTTTCAGAATGGATGTCAGGCCTTTAGACAGAGCACTGTGCAAACTTCAGGCTCTCTACTTCCTACTTACCAGCTTTTCCTGCCTCCCCACGTGTGATATTTTCCCTTCCTGGAAGCAATACCTTTTTGCTTTGATAAATGCATTTTGATAGATACCCTTGGATCTTTACTAATTCATCCCAAAGCATAATTGGTGTGCCAGAAAGCCTACTAGATCTTATGTGTGTAGCAAGAATAGTGTCTCTTAGTGGTTGCCAAGAGCAGGGTGTGTGCAGGTGGTGATGGGGAGGCCACAGGACTAGCAGGCTCACATGTGGCCGGGAAAAGAGAAAGATTTCTGATGATAACTATATATCATAATGTTCACAGTATAATATCATCTAACAAGAACAAAAGTGTTCCCCTATCTTCCTATATGCCAAGCACTGGGGCAATTGGTATGGTCTTTATCCATCGCTTGTGGCAATTTATATTTTCACTTATTTTAAGGGACGAAGGGATAGAGACTGGAGGAGGTGAAGGGACTGCAGTGGGTCAGTTGGTTTCAAACTTGGACATCCAGGCTCTGCAGTTCAGAGAAAGGCCCTTTAGACGGCATCTGCCTGTGCTAGCGAAAGCCCTAGAAATAAGTCCTCTCGTGTTTCCCTGAAAAGAATTTGTTTCTTCTGTTCCAGAAGGACGTTGGGCAGAGCTAGTTGTGCTTGGGAGATGTTGCTGAAGAAGCCCGTTTTTGCTTCCTTAGCCTTCAGGGATAGATTCTTATTATTTTCCAGGTGACCTTGGCTCTGGGCTGAATAGGTGAGTTCTCTGAAGCACGTCAGGAAGGCGTTGGATCATTCTGCTAATTTAGTAAGGGACATCTTCTTAGAAAGAGATTGGGGTGTTTGTGGGGGTGATGTCGGTGACTGAGTTTCTACTCATAAAGGGAAAAATTCTTTCTAATATATCTAAATCTATTAAGATGGGCCTGTTAGCTCCAAGTGAACATCCCAAAGATTGACATGCTTGCCAAAGTCTTGGGCAATGTCCCTGTTGCTCCATTCAAAGAACATGTCATAGTTATTTTTATTTGAATTCTCAGCATCATTTGCTGCTGTCATCTTTTGAATGAACCCATTCTCTTAATCTCCTAGTTCTTTATTGTTAATTTTTATTAAGTTTTGTTATGTGTATGTGGAGGGCTATATGAACAAGGGTGAAGGTGTTTGTGGAAGCCAGAGGTGTCAGGCTTCCCTGGAACTGGAGTTACAGGTGATTATGGACTACCTGACATGGATGCTGATACCTGAATTTAGGTCGTCTGTAAGAGCAGTTATCTCTCCAACCCTGGTTTTCTAGTTTTCTTCATACCTCCTGAGTGATGTTTGCTTGTTTCTTCATGATTGGTATTCTCCAAAGACATATGTATTCTCTAGTCCCAGGACATTCTCATTTGCAGGGATCTCATTCATTGCCAAGGCTTCAAACAGGAGATCCGTGCACTGGAAATGGTTTCCCCATGTCTGTCTTTAGACTCCATTTTTCATTTCATTTATGGAAGATAAGCTCACAGCAACTTCAGCTCAAATGATTCCGATTCTAACACCTAATTGGATATGGCAGCACATGCCTGTCATCTTACCACTCAGGAGAATGAGGCAAGAGGATCACAAGTTTGGAAGTAGCCTAGGCTATTTGTTTCAGAAGGCCATAAATAAGTAAGATCCATTATGTGACATGCCCTGTTTATCCTACATCGTCTTGTCTTCTCTGCCTGTGAAGGGTATCTACCAGTAGCCATCTGGATGCCCAAGCCAGAGGCCTTGTCATCATCTTTGATTCTTCCTGTTCTCTTTCTCCATGACAGCTGTTTCTGTAAGCTCTATTTCAAAATTGATTGTATCTGTTTGTTTGTTTTTGAGACAGTATCTCTGTAGCCATCCTTTGGAGTGCTAGGCATACAGGTGTAAGTTACCATGTCTGGCTCATGACTTGGATCTTTTCCTGTTGTTGTTTCTTGAGACAGGGTTTCTCTATGTACCTCTGGCTGTCCTGGAACTTGCTCTGTAGACCAGGCTGGCCTGACCTCACAGAGATCTGCCTGCCTCTGCCTCCCAAGTGCTGGGAGACTTGGATCTTTTGATTTCCCCTTCCATTGCTTAGTTCATTGCTTTCCTGAGTGAACTCCTGCTTCTGATAATTCACACAACTCTCAGGATGTGACCTTGGTGCTTGTTGTTCTTAGGTAAGGGTCAACTCTTAAGTTTGCCTTGTAAGACCCTGAATGACCTGGCCCCAGGTGCTTGCTATCTCTTTTTTCATATTGACAATTCTCCAATTGCACATGCTCCTTTCACCCGGTCATTTTCTTCTTATCTTTTAAATAACACTTGGATTATTATTTCTGGTTAATCTCTGCGTTCTTCTCAAACTATCAATACCACTTTCCTTCTCCCTACTTTTCTCACTGATGTGACAAAAATACCTGACAGAACAACTTTAGCATGGAAGGGTTTGGATTGTGGTTTCAGGTGGTTTTGTCTATCATGGAAGAGAAAACATGGCAGAATTCATGTGGTGGAGATTTCCATTAGTAGAGATGCCTCACATGCTAATAGACAGGAATCAGATGCTAGACTGGAGCAAAAAACTCTTCAAAGACCTGCTCTTACTACTGGGTTTTACATCCTGGTTGCTGGGTTCCTCTGCGGCTGATGCAATAAGCCAAAGCAAACCAAATTAATAAATCCAGATTTAATAAACAGGGCAACGCAAAGCAGAGCACTCCCAGGTGGATCTCAGGAAGACAGGATAAGGGAACACAAGAACACACATGGCAGATCTATGAACCATGTGGCAGGTCTATGGGCCGGGTCCTAAACAGTTGGTGTGGTACCGGGTATCTCTGAGGGAGGAGCCACCGATGGCAAGTTTCCTCAGGTACAGAGTCTGGAATGAGGCAGCTCCAGGGAGTTGCTACTTGGTGTGCTAAGAGCAGGGTTTGGAAAAGCCCTTCCAGCTGGAGATTCCAAACATCCCAACTTTTTTGGTTATATATGGGCACAGGTTCAAGTTTGGCTGTTTCCTGATGGTAATGGATGGTGCGGTAGGGGGAGTTGGGAGTTGGTGGACTCACACTCAGTGGGAGGTATGGGTGAAGAAGCATTAGGTTAGCTGTCATCCTAGAGACCTCAGGCATCCGTTCCTTGAGGAAGTTAAGAAGACAGGTTGCTAGGAGAAAAACAGATAGTTATCACCAGTTCTATGAATAGGACTAGCCATGGGAAGGGTGAATAACTGCCAGGAAGAATGGAATGGAGAAATACCCTGGTTGTACGGTAGAGGCAAGGGTGAATGAGCAAGACAGGAGAACAGTTATGCCCTTTATTGGGACGTCTTAGAAAACCAGGTTCCAGTTGCTGGGTAGGTGCCCGCTTGAGCCTGGAGAGGTAGTACTAGTGGTGAAGTCCCAAGAGCTGGTACAGGGTTTAGCATATCTGGGGGGCTCTCTGTGGGCTGACCTTGGCCCAGGCAGGAGGACTGAACCTGTAAAAAAAAAAAAAAAGCTCAAAAGAGGGGTCTGGAGACTATTACTAACCTATTTCTGCCAGACAGGCCCTACCTCCTATGGGGTCCGTGGCTTTTAACCAGGAGTTGGTGATGGAGAGTCTAAAACATATGCCTGTAGGAAACATTTCTGATTCAAATCACAGCATGGTGTCCTAGCTTTAGTCTGCTTGCGTTGGTATTGCCTGTAGCCTGCGCTTTGCACAGGCAAGAGCAGAACTGCCTTCTACACCACTGTATCCTAAAGCTTTGCAAATAAGAAGGCAGGGGCCGATGTTAAAATATTTGCTATTTAGATGTCTACTCTGGCAGTATAAACATTTATGTTCAAACTTTGTGACTCCAGACAACAAATTTACATTCTGTCAGAGTTTTTGTGAGTCACTATTTCGGGAGCAGGTTGGCTAGGTGTTTGCTTCAGAAGGTTAGAGACAAGGTGTCAGCCAGGGCTAAAGGGCCTTCCTCCAAAATGGTCACTCACGTGACTCTCGACAGGAGGCCTCAGCTACTGAGAAGCTATATAAGCTTCTCCAAATGTTTGCTTGAAAACCCACATGGTAAGTGTCTCAGTTTAGGTTTCTATTGCTGCAATGAAACATCATGACCAAAAGTTGGAGAGAAAGTGCTTATTTCTCTTATACTCCTACATCATAATCCATCACTGAAGGAAGCCAGAACAGGAACTCAAACAGGGCAGGAACATGGAGGCCATGGAGGGGTGCTGCTTACTGGTTTGCACCACATGGCTTGTTTAGTCTGCTTGCTTTCTTTCTTTTCTTTTCTTTTCTTTTCTTTTTCTTTTTTTTTTTTTTTGGTTTTTCAAGACGTAGCTTTGGAGCCTCTTGTAGACCAGGCTGGCCTCAAACTCACAGAGATCCACCTGCCTCTGCCTCCCGAGTGCTGTAATTAAAGGCGTGTGCCACCACTGCCCGGCTCTGTCTGCTTTCTTATAGAACCCAGGACTACCAGCCCAGGAATGGTACCACCCACAATGAATGGGCAGGGACCTTCCCCATCAATCACTAATTAAGAAAATGCCTGATAGCTGGATCACAATTCAGGTGCCTTCCTTCCTTTCAGGTAACCCTAGCTTGTGTCAAGTTACCATAAACCTATCTGGTACAAGATGACCCGGAAGAAAGAGCAAAAGGGAAAGTTCTGTATTCTTCTGTTGTTGCTTGTGGCACTGGGGATTGATCTTGGAGCTGCATGCATGCTAGGCAAACACTGTCTTACTGAGTTACATTCTCAGTCTAAACTGCTGTACCATCCAGGCCTTCGTCTCACTTGGATAATTGCTTTGGTTACACTAGCAGTAAGGAATTCGTTCAAAATGACTAAATACTACTAATTCCAATGAGAGGAGGAGTAGTCTCCACCTTTTGAAGGTTAGAGTATCTAAGAATTTGTGTATATATTTGGAACCCACTGTAGGACTTGAATAAAATGAACATGTTTTAAATAAATGCACTGTAGTGGTTTGAGCAAGAACAGCCCCCACAGACTCATGTATTTGAATGCTTGGTCCCCAGTTACTGAAACTTCTTGGGAAGGATGAGGATTTATGGCCCTATTGAAGGAAATGTGTCACTGAGGGTAGATTTTGAGGTTTCAAAATATTTGCATCATTCCCAGTGCTACCCTCTCTGCCTGGTGGTGTCTCAAAAGGTAAGCTCTCAGCTATTGTTCCAGCTCCATGCCTGCCTGCTGCCATGCTCCCTGTCACAGGGGTCATGGACTCACCCTCTGAAACTGTAAACCCCAATAAATTCTTTATTTTATAAGTTGCCTTGGTCATGGTGTCTTAACACAGCAATAGAAAGTAACTAAGTTGTGAACCAATCGAAGACTCTGCCATTCATTCATTCATTCATTTCTCCATTGAGTCCTAGACACCAACTGTTCAGGAATTTCTTTAGGAAGGCTGAAAATTCCCTTCGGGAGGAGAAACCATGAAAGTGGAGCTGGTCTTGGTGCTCAAATGTGAGTATTTGGTACCAAGGACCAATGCATTCTAGTTACCTTGTCATTGGTGTCCCAGATTATCCCAGGTCCCGATCAGCATTAGCCATCTCCATGGTTTCTTTCTGTCCTCACTCCTAATAACAATGGTTTATGTTTCCTGGGCTTATTAACTTGGTTCTGCCATTTCCAAGGATGTTTTTCTCATGTCTTCTTGAACTGTTAACTCTTGGGAGACAAAGTCAAGTTTAGAACTTCAGTTTAGAATTTCCTACTCCTGAATCACTTTGTAAATGTTGCCAGGCCATGTAGGGTCCATCTATTGTACATATGAAATTGTATATTAGATAGTAGTTTTACAGTCATTTCTGGGGAGCTGGAGACATCCTCTGTGGGCCTCTTCTAGTTCTGTCCCACAGGAATAGGTAAAAGGTCAATTCTTGACTTCGTTCTTTTGCTAGTTTGCTGACCCTAGACACAACTCTTTCTACTTTTAAAAGTTGCTTTGCAAATGTTGTCTCGTTCCCTTCCTGGTGATCCCTTAAAATTCAAAGGAGTCAGACCTGAGGTGTGGAAGTCCTAGGAAGTTCACATAGCAGCTGTAGATGGGACTGTCAAGCCCTTGGAACAAGCTAGTGACAAGCGCCAGGTCTAGGTCTAGGGCTAAACTGTAATTGTCCTGGCAAGGATGAAGATACTGCAGAGACATTCATGCTCCTCCATGGCTTTCCTACCATTGGAGCAATGGACCCCAGGGAATTGGACTTTCCCTAGATATCACATGCTGGGAGAAGGAAAAAGCTGGGAGCCTGGTGCCAGCCAGTCCCGGTGGTCGGGGGAAGGTTGGGAACACGGAGTGGGAAGGGTAGGACCACACACCTTGTCTCCTGGAAAGAGATTTCACACAGTTCTGACTCCATGTCAGACCATCTTGCAGGAGGGAGCAGAACAGGAGCCCAGACAATGCTGCCAGACAGGACCACAGCTTGACTAGGAATGTTTAGCTATGCATATTTTGCCTTCTGTTTAAACCTAAAAAGGGTCTTGGGCAGTTGCATGTGTGTGTGTGTGTGCGTGTGAGTGTAGGTGACCACAAAGGACAAAGGTGTTCAATTCCCCCAGTGCCGGAGTTATAGGGAGTTGTCAGTGGCCCAACATGGGTATTGGGAACAGAACTCAGGTCCTCTACAAGAGCAAAATATGCTCTTAGCCACTGAGCCATTTCTCCAGCCTCATTGGGTATCTGTATTTAGCTGTATCTATTGGTCACTTGTCTTGTTGTAACAAAAGCAGCATAAGAAGAGAAGAATTTTTAAGAGGATTTTTAAAAGTTTTTATTTTTACGTGTATGGGTGTTTGTCTACATATATGTGTGTGTGTGTGCACTATGTGCATGCCTGATGTCCACAAAATAGAATTTCCTGGAGCTGGAGTCACGGATGGTTGATTGAGATGCTTTGTTGTGTGTGTGGAAGGGCAGGGAAGACTTATTGAAAATTTTCTATTTATATGTATGTGTGTGTGTGTGTGTGTGTGTGTGTGTATGAGTGTGTGGGGGGGTGGGTGGGTGGGTGCCTGAGGCCAGAAGAGGATGTAGGATCCTCTAGAACTAGAGCTGCAAATCATTGTGAGCAACCTCGTGGGGGCTCGAAACCAAACCAAGGTCCTCTGCAAGAGCAGCAAGTGCTCTTAACTGCTGAGCCAGGTCTCTGTTCCCCAAAGGAGGTTTTATTTCGGCTCACAGATTGAGAAGGAGAAGGGTCTGTCATGGTGGGAAAGCATGGTGGCTGGTTATGAGGTAGTTGGTCACACTGCAGCCACGGTGACGAAGAGTAGCAAATGGTGCTACTCAGTTTTCTTTCCCTTCCTCCCTTTCCCAGGCTAGGGCTTCAACCTCTGAGATCTCATGGCTTGCATTCAGGGTGGGTCTTCTTTCCTCAGTTAAACCTCTCCAGAAGCCCCTCTGATAGTCTCATCCAGGAGTCTGTTTCCTAGGTGATTCCAAGTCCAGGCAAGCTGACTGTGGATGTGTCATTACATCCCGATTCAGTGGATTTGACTGAGGAAGTCTGGAGATTCTGAGAAGAAGGTGGGACCATAATTGCGTCTTTACTTTTTAAGTGCGAAGGTCTTCTTTTCCATCTCTTCTACGTTGTCATCCAATGATGGCCCTTCTTTCTCAAAGGTGTCCTAGGGCCAGCCATGACACTTTGGTGCACCCCTCTTTCTGTCCAGCAAGTGCAGGGGCGTGGTGTTCTCAAAATCTGAATTCGTTGTCAGTAGGGTTTTCTGAGTTGTTTGTTTAGTTTGTTTTTTGAGACAGGATCTTGCTTTATAGCCAGATGAGCCTTGAACTCCTCCCGATCCTCCAGCCTCAGACTACCGAGTGCTGGTATTAAGGGCGTCTGCAACTTATCTGGTTTAAGGAGGGGTTCTTATTTTGAAAATTCTGTAGAATAGTTCAGTTGTGTGATCTTATTTTTTATTTTTTTTATTTTTTTTGGTTTTTCAAGACAGGGTTTCTCTGTAGCTTTGGAATCTGTCCTGGAACTAGCTGTTGTAGACCAGGCTGGACTTGAACTCACAGAGATCTGCCTGCCTCTGCCTCCCCAGTGCTGGGATTAAAGGCATGCACCACCACCGCCTGGCAATCTTAGCTTTTTTTAAATTGATATTTATTGAGCTCTACATTTTTCTCTGCTCCCCTCCCTGCCTCTCCCCTACCCCTTCAATCCTCCCCCAAGGTCCCCATGCTCCCAATTTACTCAGGAGATCTTGTCTTTTTATACTTTCTACTTCCCATGTAGATTAGATCTATGTAAGTCTCTCTTAGTGTCTGCATTGTTGTCTAAATTCTCCGGGATTGTGGTTTGTAGGCTGGTTTTCTTTGCTTTATGTTTATAAACCACCTATGAGTGAGTACATGTGATAATTGTCTTTCTGTTTCTGGGTTATCTCACTCAAAATAATGTTTTCTAGTTCCATCCATTTTCCTGCAAAATTCAACCTGTCGTTATTTTTTTCGGCTGTGTAGTACTCCATTGTGTAAACTCCATTTTTATCCATTGTTCAATCAAGGGCCATTTAGGTTGTTTCCAGGTTCTGGCTATGACAAACAAAGCTCCTATGAACATAATTGAGCACATGTCCTTGTGGCACGATTGAGCATCCTTTGGATATATACCCAAAAGTGGTATTATTGGGTCTTGAGGAAGGTTGTTTCCTAATTTTCTGAGAAATCGCCACACTGACATCCAAAGGGGCTGTACCAGCTTGCATTCCCACCAGCAATGCAGAAGTGTTCCCTTTTCCCCACAATCTCTCCAGCATAAGTTATCATCATGATCTTAGTTTTTGCCTTACTTTCTTTTCTATAAATCCTGGGTCTTGCATCTAAGGGGACAATGGATTATAAGAGAATACTGTAATCTAGTGTCTCAAACCTATAGCCCAGGAAATGTCTGATCATGCATGAACACAGTCCTAAGTACCCTCTTGGACATTTACATATACTTTGGTTCTCCTTACTAGAAGATGCTTACTTACCTTAGGGTTACTATTTGACTAGAGGCAACTTACTGAGTAAAGGATTTATTTTAGTTACCAGTCCATCATAAAAGGAGATCAGCACAGGAACTCAGGGAGGAAGGAAGGGAACCTGAGGCAGGAGCTGAAGCAGAAGCTTAGAGGAATCCTGCTTGCTGCCTTGCTTCCCATGGCTTTCTAAAAGCACCCGGGGCTATCAGTTCAGCATGGCACTGCCCACAGTGAACTGGATCCTCCCACATCAATCACTAATCAAGAAAATGAACCACAGGCTTACCCATATGCCAATCTGGTACAGGCATTTTCTAAGGTGAGGCTCCCCCTTCTCTAATGCCTTTGGCTTGTGTCAAGTTGACATAAGACTCGTGAGAACAGGATGCTCAAGCGTACCACAAGGACATGTGCTCAACCACATTCAGAGCAGCACTGTTTGTCATAGCCAGAACCTGGAAACAACCTAAATGTTCCTCGACCAAAGAAAGGATAAGGAAAATGTGGTACATTTGCACAATGGAGTACTACACAGCAGAAAAAAATAATGACATCTTGAAATTTGCCGGCAAATGGATGGATCTAGAAAACATCATATTGAGTGAGGCAATCCAGACCCAGGAAGACATATATCATATGTACTCACTCATAAGTGGCTTTTAGACATAAATTAAAGGAAAACCAGCCTACAAATCACAATCCCAGAGAACCTAGACAACAATGAGGACCCTAAGAGAGACTTACATAGATCTAATCTACATGGGAAGTAGAAAAAGAAAAGAGCTCCTGAGTAAATTGGGAGTGTGGGGGTCATGGGAAAGGGTAGAAAGGGAGAGGGGAAGAAGGGAGGGGAGCAGAGAAAAATAGATAGCTCAATAAAATCAATTAAAAAAAGAAAAAAGGACTAGTGAGAACAACACTGATATCAAGAACTCACAAACTATGCTTTAACACCACTTGAAAAGGTCTCATTTGTGGATTTTCTGCTCTGCATTGGATGGTGTTTGCCCTTTTACATCCTATCCCATTTTTCTGAAGCAGTGCTTCCTTTGCCGGCCAGGGCAGTGGAGGAGATCCAGGGCTGGAGAGAGGGCTCAGCTGTTGAGAGCATTGACTGCTCTTCTAGGGGACCTGGATTCAATTCCCAGCCCCCACGTGGCAGCTCACAACTGTCTGTAATTCAGGTTCCAGTGGTTCCAATTCCCTCACAGAGACATGCAGGCCAAAGGCCAATGTGTATAAAAATAAAAATTAAAAACAATTTAAGCTCATCGACACAACAATGAATATTTCAACTACGTGGTAGAAGAAAAGATGCAGGACTAGCCTATGGTCCTAGCTGAGGTTCAAAGAATGACAAGGAAAATTGTGCAAAATTTTGTTTTTTGTTTTTCAAGACAAGGTTTCTCTATGTAGCCTTGGCTGTCCTGGAACTCATTCTGTAGAGCAGGCTAGTCTCAAACTCACAAAGATCACCTGCCCAGCCTCCCGAGTGCTGTGATTAAAGGTGTGTGCCACCACCGCCCAGCTTGTGCAAAATTTTGGAACTAGGAACCTTCGATCAAATGTGAAGCAGTGGACATTATGTGAGTGAGTTGTGCACATTACACCAGAAAAAGATGATTTTTTCCCTGCATTTTAGCAATAGTCTATGTGCTATGATAGACGCATAAGCAATACAAGAAAAAAATAAAGAAAAGAAAAAGAAAAAAGTTAAAATAGGCATCACAATCCCTGACTTCAAACTCTACTACAGAGCTACAGTACTGAAAACAGCCTGGTACTGGCATAAGAACAGATAGGAGGACCAATGGAACCGAATAGAAGACCCAGATATCAATCCACACATCTTCGAACACCTGATATTTGATAAAGAAGCAAAAAATATCAAATGGAAAAAAGAAAGCATATTCAACAAGTGGTGCTGGCATAACTGAATATCAACATGTAGAAAAATGAAAATAGACCCATATCTATCACCATGTACAAAACTCAAATCCAAAAAAAAAAAAAAACTCAAATCCAAATGGATCAAAGACCTCAATATAAAGCCAGCCACACTGAACCTTATAGAAGAGAAAGTGGGAAGTACACTTGAACGCATTGGCACAGGGAACCACTTCCTAAATAGAACCCCAGCAGCACAGACACTGAGAGAAACAATTAATAAATGGGACCTCCTGACTGAAAAGCTTCTATAAAGCAAAGGACATGGTCAACAAGACAAAAAGACGGCCTATAAAATGGGAAAAGATCTTCACCAACCCCACATCAGACAGAGGTCTGATCTCCAAAATATACAAAGAACTCAAGAAATTGGACACCAAAAGATCATGTAACCCAATAAAAAAAAATGGAGTACAGACCTAAACAGAGAACTCTCAACAGAGGAATCTAAAATGGCTGAAAGACACTTAAGGAAATGTTCAACATCCTTAGTCATCAGAGAAGTGCAAATTAAAACAACTCTGAGATTCCATCTTATACCTGTAAGAATGGCCAAGATCAAAAACACTGATGACAACTTATGCTGGAGAAGTTGTGGGGAAAAGGGAACACTTCTGCATTGCTGGTGGGAATGCAAGCTGGTACAGCCCCTTTGGATGTCAGTGTGGCGATTTCTCAGAAAATTAGGAAACAACCTTCCTCAAGACCCAATAATACCACTTTTGGGTATATATCCAAAGGATGCTCAATCGTGCCACAAGGACATGTGCTCAACTATGTTCATAGGAGCTTTGTTTGTCATAGCCAGAACCTGGAAACAACCTAAATGCCCCTCGATTGAACAATGGATTAAAAAAAAAAAAAGTGGTACATTTACACAATGGAGTACTACACAGCCGAAAAAAATAACGACAGGTTGAATTTTGCAGGAAAATGGATGGAACTAGAAAACATTATTTTGAGTGAGGTAACCAAGACACAGAAAGTCAATTATCACATGTACTCACTCATAGGTGGTTTATAAACATAAAGCAAAGAAAGCCAGCCTATAAACCACAATCCCAGAGAACTTAGACAACAATGCGGACACTAAGAGAGACTTACATAGATCTAATCTACATGGGAAGTCGAAAGTATAAAAAGACAAGATCTCCTGAGCAAGTTGGGAGCATGGGGACCTTGGGGGAGGGTTGAAGGGGTAGGGGAGAGGCAGGGAGGGGAGCAGAGAAAAATGTAGAGCTCAATAAATATCATGAAAAAAATAAATAATAATTTAAAAAATGAAACAAAACAAGTTAAGGATATAAAGGATGAGGAGATTAAAGTTCCATTTAAACCCTGAAAGTATGACTGTTTTATAGTAAAAATATGTTTGCAAAATCTTTGTAGTGGTACAAAGCAAACTAATTAAAAGTTAAAAAAAATCCATTGGAATTAACCATGATCTAAGGAGATATGATTGTGTGCATGTCAAGTTGACAAGGAAGACTAGAGATGGCTGTTCTTGCTTGCAACTTGACTACATCTTGGGTTTAACAGGTGGGCACAACTCTGAGGGATTTTTTCTTAATTAAATCATTTGAAGTGAGAAGACCCACTTTTAACGTAGATCTTTTGAGGTAGGAAGATCCACCTCTAACTTGTACTACACCTTCTGCTGGCAGCCTAAAAAAGGACATGGAAGAAGGAAGCCTGCTCTCCTTGCCTGCTTGCCCTCATTCTCACTGGCAAGTCCATTCCTTCACTGGCATTAGAGCCTACTTCTTCAGGATTCCAGCATCCACTGAAGACCAGCTGAGACATCCAGCCTCATGGACTGAACAGCTATTGTATTCACCTAATATATCCAGATTCTTCTAATATATCCCATCCCCTATATATCATCTTCTGTTGGTTCTGTTTCTGCAGAAAATCTCAACTAATACAAAAAAAAATCCATTGGAAAACGCAGAAACATCATACAGGAAGAAGAAACCTCACACATGCCTCCCTCTCCTTATCCCCATTTTTCTATTCCTTGCTCTCACACACATTCTAAGCCAAGTGTTCCAATTTAGACTATTTCATGGATCTCACAAATCACAAATACTCTTTGTTAATGCATGAGCAAATTTTACTTTTAAGTGATTACTGGTAGACCAATTGACATATAACAAGTTCTCGAGTCCCATCCTCTAGTAATTTGGGTTCCGATATGCTGAAGGCAGCCTGAGCAAGTGTGTTAGCAGTCACCAACCAGAACAGACCAGCAAGGCTGGCTGACGCTTCATAGAGTTACAAAACACTGTTCACTACGTATTCATAGATAAAGCCTTTGAGAACAAGTTTATCATTTTCTTTCTTCAAATAACTGCCTGGTTACCTACTAGACCAAAAATCAAAGTCAACATGGACGCGTGTTGTCTTTGGGAACATGAAAAACAGACAACAAACACTGATTTTATTTCTAAGACACAGGGTAAAGAGGACCTTTCAGTGGTAAGTCTGTATAAAGGGCTCATTACTACTCTTATGTCAGTTTTCTTAAATAAATTAATTTATTTAGTTTTTTAAAAAAAGTTAAAATTTATAAAGAGTACATGACGTTAAAATGTCTTGCAAGTCCCAGAAGGCTACGAAGACAAAAAGGCTGCCCACAGGGTGGGGAGGCGGGGATGCCGAATGCTACATTTGTATAAAACCAGATTTTGTTTTTAATTTTAGCTCTTTTTTTTTCTTTTCTTTTCTCTCCCCCCTTTTCTTTTTCAGACAGGGTCTTACCATGTAGCCCCGTCTGGCTTGGAAATCACTAGGTAGACCAAGCTGGCCTTGACAGAGCTTCTTGCCTTTGCCTTTCAAGTGCCAGGACTAAGGGTGGGTGTCACCATGCTGGGCACTAACGGGCTCCCTAACACGACATTGCTGCTTCTCAGCTTCTCTGTATGCTGTTGTCTGTATCCTTGTCTGCCATGGACACATTTAATTTTTGCATGGCCTTCAGCATGAACAAAATGTTTTACAAGAAAAAACCTACTTCGTGGTGGGGTTGGAAGACTAGGGTGAGTCTAGAACCATGTGGACTTGAGTTAGATTTCTACTGTTTACAATACTAGCTGTGTGATATTTTATGTATTTCTGGGCCTCTAAGCTTTCTAGATCCCTAATTTTTCCCTCTTCCCTCCCCTGTCCTCCTTTCTCCTTCCTGTTACCCCCCTTTATTTTCCCTTCCCTTCATCCCCTCCCTTCTTTTCTCCTGCCTCTCTGCCCTCTTCCCCATCCTCCTCTCCCTCCTCTTGTCCATTCTCTCCTCCCACATCCCTCTCTTACCTCCTTTCTCTCTCCTTCCTTCCCTCCTTTTCCTCTTTTTATCTCTTTCTTTGGTGTGTGCTCATGTGCGCATGTTTTTGTATAAACCTTTGATTTTGTGAGTATATATGAATGCTTGTGGGTATGTTGGTCTTTGCTTTCTACCTTCTTTGAAACAGTCTCTCTGTTCACCGCTGTGTACAGCAGTCAGGGTGGCCACGAACCCACCTGCCATTTCTCCATAGGACTAAGATGACAGACACACACTACTACAGCCAGCTTTATGTAGTTTGGGGGACTTGCAGCTCAGGTCCTCTCATTCCACAGTGAACCCTTTACCCATTGGGTTATATTCTCAGTCCTTCCTTCCCCCCTCCCCCCAAACAGGGTTTCTCTGTTTAGCCTGGCTGTCCTGGAACTCACTATGTATACCAGGCTAGACTTGATCTAAGTGATCTGCCTGCCTCTGCCCCTGAATGCTGATTAAAGGCTGGACCACCATGCCTGGCTCCCGTCTTTTTGAGACAGGATCTTGCTATAACGACTAGGCTGGCCTTAAATTCTTGATCTTCTCACTTCAGGCACCTGAGTGCCTGTTGCATGGTTGCAATTTTTTTTTAAAAGTTGCTATTAAAATTGCTCTATAACAGCAGGTGTGGCGGAGCACATTTTAATCCCAGCACTGGGGAGGCAGGGCCAGGTGGAGCTCTGAGTTTGAGGCCAGCCTGATCTATAAACAGAGTGAGTCCCAGGAACGCCAGGGCTATGAAGAGACACCCTGTCTCAAAAAGCAAACATACAAAAAGCCCCAAAACTAATTTTTTGAAATGAGATCAACAATATGTTCCTTTTGAGATTGTCCTGGTGAGTCCGCTAGTGAGTGGCATCAGAAGGGATTAGTCAAATCGATGGTTCGCTTTCTCTTTGCTTGCTTTTCTTTCTGTGCTTAGTTATTGTGCTCCGACTACAGAAGGGCCCTTCCTGTTTTAGCAATGAAAGATTTTGCAAACTAATTTTTACTTAAGGGCTGTAGAGGAACTGTTTAAGAAGCCACTGGTGAATTAGTTGGCAAGGTGAAAACAAACGCACAGAGCCACCAGTCTCTGTGGTTCGTATTTCTTTCATCTCCTGCATGGCATAGCCTTCAAAGAAATGGGTAAAGAATACACAAACCTGCCTTCAAAATTCCGTTGAAGCATTTTATTGGACCACACGAAATCACCGTTTTTTACGGACAAACACAATGGACTGTTGGCAGTTTCTTATGGCCCAGCTTGGTGGTAAGAGGCAGGAGTATGACACTTAGTGAGGGGTGAGGGAAGGCCTGTGAGAGGCATGGATGCTCAGACGGCAGAGGTCTCTAGTGGCAGCTACCTACCTCCTTGAGCGTAGGTGCCAGCTTAGGCCTCTCAACTCCAGCACTCTCCTGAACCTCAGGTTCACTCTGAGCAGCTGGCTTGGCTGACTTCTTGCTCTGCCCTTTCTTGCTGTGAACTTTCAATCTTGCAGCTTAACCCTAGGGAGAGGACACTCAGCCCTGTGGCATTGACCTTGGCTTCTACTCCAGTCATTTTGGGCTCCTCCTCCAGATTATCTGGGGAACACAAAGTTCCTGATTGGACTTGGTGCTCTTCCCCAAAGCTTCCCTTTTAGGTATGTGGGCATTTTAGACAGAGAGGACGCAGACAGTTGAGGGTGGGTTGGGATGTAGCCGGGCCTAGGTGAGCAAAGTGTAAGGTTCTCAAAAGCCGCTTTTCAGATCCTGCTCACTATGAACAGGGGCTACTCTTGGGGCCCCTTGGGGCTTCTCCTGGCTGGCGAGACACTCTGTTCCTTACCCTTCTGTGAGGCTGATTCCACTTCCTGTTATCGCTGCCCACTTGGGCTTTCTTCTTCCTCCCTCCTGGCAACTGCAGGGGGCCTGCCTCCAGCAGCTGCCAATCAGATCTGCGGCTGGAAGAACCCTCAGCCCAGGGACACTCCTGATCAGGACACACACACGCACACGCACACGCACACACACACACACACCCTAGAGGCAGTGTGGGTGTCGGAGAGAGGGTGCCTGCTTGAGCTTTCTGCCACTCAGCTTTTGTTTGCTGAGCTCTGCCCTGGGTGTGTGCTGGACGGCCTTCCTAGAGGAATCACGCATAGCCTGCAAACAGCGCAGGCACTGAGCCTGTGGAGAGAGGGTTCCACGTGATGAGAGGATGTGTGCTGGGAGTTGAAAGGCTGTGTGTGTTTCCTCAAGAGGGAGAGAGAAAGAGATCTGAAAGACTGAGAAGGGAATTCATTTGTTTCACGTGAAGCAAATAGTGTCGTTTGAAGGATGCTTGCCAGATGCGGTGGCGCAGGCCCCTGATCCCTTTACTCAGAGGCAAAGGCGGCAGGGGGAATAGCAAGTTCAAGGCCAACCAGGGCTACACGGGTGAGATCCTGTCTCTAAAGGAGTGGATGAGGGGAAAAATGGTAATAAATTATTTCATATATATATATATAATGAAATAAAATTTTCTAATAATGGAAATGACAGCTACTTACTGTGGGTTCTTCAATATTTTTTCACATTATTTATTAATCTCAAAACCACTTTAGCTCAAAAAAAATAAAAAGGCTTGAATTTTTCTTGTAAAATATATTTCTTTTCTGAGCCTTACCAGATCCTAAATTGTATGGCTGCATGGCTCTGATCCGTAGCTCATGCCCTCATGTTCCTTACTTTCTTTAAAATAATTGTAATTTTTTTTTTGCCGGGTGGTGGTGGCACACTCCCTTAATCCCAGCACTTGGGAGGCAGAGGCAGGCAGATCTCTGTGAGTTCGAGGCCAGCCTGGTCTATAAGAGCTAGTGCCAGGAAAGGCTCCACAGAGAAACCCTGTCTCAAAAAACAACAACAACAAAAAATGTGTTTTCTCTTTTTAACATTAAAGAGTTTATTTATGTATGCATTTGAATGTGTGCCATGATGCCATGGTGTGTGTGTGGAGGCCAAAGGACAACTTTCAGAAGTCAGTTCATTCCTTCCATCTTGTGGGTCCTGGCCCTCAGACTCACATTGTTCAGCTTGGTGGCAAGTGCCTTTACCTGCTGGGCCATCTCATCAGAACCCCCTTACTCAGTAACCCTCACATCAAATCTCTTAACCTTTGACCTTTACTTTGGGCAAATCAGTCCATCTTTCCACCTCTTTGACTCACCATTCAGAGCAACCTTGTGACTGGTTCCGTCAGCTGAGTTCTCATTGAGCAATTATGTGTTCAATTTCCCAGCGCTCTGATATCTTCTTTGGAGTAGCCAGTCATTCATGGGGTTTAGCCTCCTCTCACACCTCTCTCCTGAGATGCGAATTATACTTAATTTAACACTCTCCTCTTTCTTCTAGTGCTTCTTTCCCCAGGGCCAGTGCCTTGAGTTTGGTGTTTGCCACTGACGGCTGGTTTTCTCAGACGTGCTGTGTGATTCCTGCATATGTTTTATGGGCCAGATGAAAGTCTGGATGTTGGCATTCACAGCTAGCACATTTCCTTTCCAGCCCTGGTGGTGGGAATCCCTTTGCCTTTGGCGTCGACCCTTGATTATGATAATGGGAATGAGAACTTAGTGTTTATAGGGGATGGGTAAGAGGACGATCCCAAGTACAGATAACAGGCAAAAATGTGGGTTCAGAAGAAGGGATTAGGCTAGTCAAGAGGAAAACTGAGGACCCTGCAGATACAGAAGGAGTCTAGGTGGAGAAAATTCAAGTCAAATAGCTTTTCTTAACTATGAATCGTGCATCATGCGAGGTCAGTTTACTGTGGTGTGTGGGACTTGAGTGGAGGGAAGTAGTGATAAGAGACACATACCAGAGGCAAGGAGATCCTTGGGAGGAGGTTGCCATAGCTACAGTGACCATAATAAGATGTGGGAGTGGTGAGGGAAGATGGTGATTTTGGAGCTGCTGAGGAGGTGTCAGGCCGGGCTTTGCTGATTCCCTAGGTGTGGGGTACTAAAGAGAGGAGGTACTAAAGAGTCTTCAGCCTGAGTGGAGGGGGCGGGGGAGCTGCTTTCAAAGAGCACTTCTGGAAAAGGAACAGGTCTGGGAAGATGGCAAGTAGGTTCTGAGATGCTGCTGTGACATGGGTAAGGAGCAGCAAAGCTGAGAGACAGCTGAGGTCCTGTGGCGGGAGGAGATGGCCTTGGAGATAGGGTCATGGCTAGTCGACATCGAGGCGCTAGCCGGTGTCCAACACATGGATGGGGTTTCTGAGCATGCTGAAGGACTTCCAGGAAGTGAGAGGAAGAAGAGGAACTGTAAAGTAACCTGGAATGGAACTGTCAAAGAAAGTCAGTCTACTGCAAAGCCACAGAAGCCCAAGGAAGGAGGGGTTGGAGGAAAGAGGTGGGGGATTGGTCCTGTGAACGGCAGCAGTGCAATAGCTCACAACTGCCAGTTCTGAGCCACACACTTTCCTGTTAGTTACTTGTGTGAGTCTTATGAGATTGTGTTTTCTCTCATTTTACAAACTGAGACTACGGATGCAAGTGTTTGGACCCACCTCACAACTAGCATGGTGTGGGACCATGCTAGCAACATATGGGACCCAGAGGGATTTGTGTAAGAACGCAGAGCTGGGGGTGGTGGTGCCTGCCTTTAATCCAAGGATTTAGGAGGAAGAGGCAGGCACATCTCTATGAGTTCAAGGCCAGCCGGGTTTACAGAGCGAGTTCCAGGACAGCCAGTGCTAATCAGAGAAACCCTGTCTTAAAAAAACAAAAACCAAGCAACCAACCGACCAACGAACAAACAACTGTTAATACATTTTAAGAGCGCTGAAACTCAGGATATATTTTGAATCTTTAAAGAGAAACTGTGCTCTGTCTGTATGCTGGGCCCCTGAAATGTAGGGACTCCATTGCCTCAATACTACCACAGTCCAAAAGCCAATGGGTGAGTGCAGTTATCTGTGAGCACACAGTCCCACCCTGTTCCCTCTACAACCTGCAGGGCAAAGCTACGTACGGGCTTGGAGTGTCCCATGAGAACCTTGGTGTGGCATGCAGAATCATCACCTGCTTCAAAGCCCTTCCTCCCACGTTATCATTAGCTTCTCAACTTAACCCATCACCTCTTCAGTTCTCCCTGGTCTCCCGGTCACCCTCTGTTATAGCATGCATGTTAGTGGGCCTCTTCTTTCTGAAACGGGGAACCAACGAATAAGACTTGTATGGCTAGTCTACTGTCTGTCTTAGCTCTCAGAAACGTGCGGGACCTGGTGACTGTTGTTAATCAGTTTACGGTTATAGGTGTTGGAACCTTTTCCTTCAGGTAATCTTCCCTGGCAGTGAATGCTTGTCCCTATCTATACTACATTTAGTGTGTGCTCTCCTGTGCAGAATGTGGGCTTCTCAAGTCCAGCCCCTTCGATGTTGGCTTGTACCCATCTTTGTGAATGACTCCCCTCTGTCCCATGAGCTTGGAGGCTCGGGACAAGTAGTTGCTATCTCCCAAGAGTGTTGCAGAGTTCCTTGCCTAATGGAGATCTGCAACCAATGTCTGCTGGCTATTGAGTAAATATGGAAGAAACAAGTGGCAACTATAGTGAGAGAAGAATCTCCTATCCCTGGAACTCTAGGGGAGTGAGCAAGGCTCCTTGGCCTGCTTTGTGGCAGAAGCAGAGGACTCTAGCCTTCCAAAGAGAGAGTCACAACCTATGCCCCTGGTTGCCTCATTTCTGAGTTTCTTTGCTCAACAAGCCTGCAAACTTTCCAAAAGAGCCATGTCAGCACTGTGTCCCCATGAGGACCAGCCAGCAGGTACAGACTGCTCTGAAAATTTGCCCTTGGGGAGGGAGAGTGACATCCAGGCCTGGCTGATGTTTATCAGTGTGCTTTCCCTGAACACCGTATAGTGTGAGCTAGAACAATACAGTTGCTCTATAATAGCCGTCTGTAAAAACCAGGCCGGTCAAAAGCAGCTTCTACACAAACTGATCTGGGCGAAATCAGCATGAAAACTTGAAAAAAGTCAAATTCCTGGATGTGAGTGGTAAGTACTTTCTAAGAATGAATACTGCTAAGCCTCAGCCTCACTGCCTGTTAGGCACAAGTCCCACTCTGCCTTTAGAGCCAGGTGTGGAGACTGAGATGTGATTTGTTAACTAATGGACCTGAAAAGAGCTGATTCTTAGGGCTGAGGACAAATACACTTTAATCCAGCACATGGAAAAGAAATGAAACAAAGCTGATTTAATGACGCCACCTCCCTCATTTATGACCTTCCAACTCTTGCTCCTCCCCCAACCTCTCAAACTGGATTCTTGTTCGAACCAGATCCCTAGGTGTAGCCTCTGAGGCTGGAATTCAGGTTGTTACAAAAGCAAGGGGAAAGTCTGTGGCTGAAGAGAGCTTTGTGATAGAAAACAAGACAAGATTAACTTGTTACATTGCAATACGTATTTTGACATGCATGATGTGTGTGCATGCATGTGTTCATGTGTGTGCACATGTATGTGCATGCATGAAAGTGTGCATATTTGTGTGTGTGTTGAAACCAGAGAACAACCTTGGATGTCATTTTCCTCAGGCACCCATCCACCTGATTCCCCCCTCCACCCTTTTTGAGACAAGGATTTTTGCTGGCCTGGAACTCACTAGGGGAAGCTGGTCAGGGCTCTTCCTCTCTCTGCCTCCCTAGTGCTGGGATTACACTGCATGCCCAGTTTCATGTTGTTTGCTTTTACATAGGTTCTAGGACTAGGTTACAACTCCCAGGACTTGTTAACTGTCTGAGTTATTCTCCTGGTCTAGTCTCTCTCTTTCTCTCTCTCTCTCTCTCTCTTTTTTTTAAATGGTGCTGGAGATCAAACCCAGGGTGTCACAGATGCAAAGGAAACCTCCTACCAACTGAGCTACATTGCTAGCCTGTAACACATTTATCAACATGCATGAATGTCATGGCACTATGCAGTACAGTTGTCCTCAGGGTCTGTGGAGTTGCCTGTGTAGCTGTGTGCTATGCTGTGATGTGATAGACTTTCTCCACCACACACATCACAGACTTTGTTCTTGCCCTTATTCCCTATGCAGCACACTGCAACACTTACTTAAATGGCATTCCTATTGTTTTAGGTAGACTAAATCACCCAGAGATGATCTAAAATATGTGGGAGGATATGAAGGTTTTGTGTAAGTTCTATGAAGTATTTCCTGTTTCTATATAAGAGACTTGAGGACTGGAGAGATGGCTCAGTGGTTAAGTGTACTGACTGCTCTTCCAGAGGATCTGAGTTCAATTCCCAACACCCACATGGCGGTTCACAACTGTCTATAACTCCAGTTCCAGGGAATCTGGCACTCTCATACAGACGTACATGTAGGCAAAAAAAAAAAAAAACAAAAACCAAAAAACAAAAACAAAAACAAAAAAACAATGCACGTAAAATAAAAAGAAACTATTTTTTAAAAAAGAGGGACTTGAGAATCCATGGGTTTTTTTCTCCACGACAAGGAGGGTTCGGAAACATCTCGCTGTACACACCAACAAATGACTGCCCACCACTGCCCAGTATCCCAAATCTCCAAGTGATAAGCCCCTCCTACTGTGTTCCTTGCAGAAGTGATGGGAGGAACGGGGTGTCACAGAACTTGGGGGAACTATCTGGTAGGTCGTATGCACATGATGCCCTCATGGGTCTGCTACTCCTTGACTGCATTTCAAAACTCAAAGGACTGTTACTATCCCCCTTTCTCTACACCCTGTTTACTTTATCCTGACTAAATGCCTTCATTCTGGTCTCACTCCCGACAGTCACTGCCCAGGTCCTGATTGACATGAACAGTGGTCTTTGTCAGCTACTAGCTCTGTTGGTCAGATGAGTCTCATGGTTGACCTTAGCCCAGGTGACCACAGTATTCTTCCAGATAAATGTCTGTACAGCACCATGCACGGTCCATATTAAGCTAGTTGTTGGGGCACAATATTCTAATCTTAACACTCAGAGGCAGAGGAGGGAGGGTAAAGAATTCGAGGCCAACCTGAGTTACATTGCCAGACTCTTATTCAAAAACACAAAGCAAAACAAACAACGGGAACACAAAGGCTCCATGATCCAATGTGTCGACCTTCACATTTTTTTCTCATACTGGGAAAAAAAAAGAGTTCAGGCATTGCAAATACTCTATTTTTTTAACACTTTTTTTTTTTTAACTGATTCTTTGGGAATTTTACTTCATGCAGCCCCATCCCACTCATTTCCCTGTCCTTCCATGTCTGTTCTCCATCCTTGGACCCTCCCCTGCAAAAGAAAAAAAAGAAAGAAACATTTTTCTCCTTTGTCTCTCCACCTCTCCTTCACCCCTTCCTTAGTGGCACTGGGAGCTGCAGTGTGTCACAGAGCAGACCCTTTTGCCCAAACAGTTTTACTTGTAAATGTCGATTGCAATGAGTTGTTGGTCTGATTCAAGACCTCTGGCTCTGGTCCACCATCAATGAACCTTCACTGAAACTCCTCTTAGATAGCCAAGTCATGGAGATCCTGTGGATATGGTCCTGCAGGAACAGTCCCTTCAAGTACTTCAGAGGTCATAGATGGGGTAGATGTTGTGGTGGGCCAACTCAAAGCCTTGGATGTGAGCCTGGGTGGTAGCTGAGTTGGTCAGTCTGGGCTTCCACAGGGATCGCCCACCTCCAGGTGAGGGCCAGAGCCAGCTCTCCTTCATCCACACCATCAAGGTCAGCTCTCTGGAGGGCACGGGTAAGGGGTGAGGCCATCTCTCCCATTTCAGCTGCTGGTGAGGAGGGGGCCAGACCAAATATCAGGATGGCCTCAAATGGCAGCACAGGCCACTCAGATCAGCATGGCCCTTGGACATCAATGTGGCCTCAGGTGGCAGCCCAGACCTAGGCATCCATATAGTCCTTGGTGGTATCACGGGCACAGACATCAGTGTTGTAAACACTTTTATGCAGCTTCTCACATTGCCAAACTTTGATGCCATTACTCTTTCTTTCCTTTCCTTTCCCTTCATTCCTTCCTTTGCTTCCTTCCTTCCTTTCCTTCCTTCTTTTTTTTTCTTTCCTTCTTTTCTGAGACAAGGTTTCTCCCTCTAACAGCCCTAGCTGGAATTTGCTTTGTAGACCAAGCTATCCTTGAACTCCGAGATCAGCCTGCCACTGCCTCCTGAATGCTGGGATTAAAGGTGTGTATCACCACACCCAGTTATTGCTCATTTCTTGGACCTATACTTTTGCAAAGATCACAGTGGTCACCTAGGACTTTGTTTGTTTTTTTTTTTTTTTCCTGAGACAGGATTTTACTGTGTAGCCCTAGATAGCCTGGAATTGGTATATAGACCATAGACCAGGCTGGCCTTGAACTCATAGAGATCCAAGTTCCTCTGCCTCCCTAGTGCTGGGATTAAAGGTGTGTGTGACCACATCCAACAACAGCCTTTCCTTAGCCCTCCTCCTGACTCCTCTTATTGTGTTTGGCCATTGCTAGATCCCTCAAGCCTTCTGAGAGTGAGAAGCCTTGCCGTTAGGACCTTAATTGTAGCTGAAACCCTAACTTGGATGAAAAAGATAGAGCTGACTGCTATCCCAAAGCTGGAATTCCCTTTTGAGTTTCCTGTCAAGTGCTACAGGGGTGACACATGGGTAGACTTTCTATGTAACTGGGGAGAAAGTAAGAAAGTAAGTAAGGACAGTGACCCAAGGAAAGGCAGGTTGAGGGAGGAGGCTACTTAGGGCACAAAAGCTACTTATCGGGACCCCCTTCTGTAGGCGAATTTTTCTTTCCCACTGCCAGTTCCCAAATAACTGTCATGGAGACTTAATATTAATTATAAATGCTTGGGTGATAGCTCAGGCTTGTTACTTACTCTTACATTTTAAATTAACCCATATTTCTTATCCACACACTGTCGTGTGGCAGTGCCTTCTTTCACCACGGCACATTCATCCTGCTTCTTTCTGCACCTCTTGTGACTTCTGAGACTCCACCCTTCTTCCCAGTGTCCTCTGGTCTTGCTGTCCAGCATCCCGCCTATATCTCCTGCTTAGCTACCGGCCAGTCAGCTCTTTTATGAAACCAACCAAAAGGTGCCTTGTCAAAGACACATCTTCTCAGTGCACAAAAAGATTATTCCACAACATCCTTCCTTCCACCAGGAAACAGCATCGGGAAGTGGAGTCCGCACCCTATGTGGGCCTCCTCCCCATTTCTGTGACCACATCAGGTCCAGTGATTCTCTCTCACAGCACTTTTCTTCTCTCTTTAGTTTCCTGCTTGATTCCTCCATGGTCCCTTCTACTCCCAGCAACAATCACTATTTCTATCCAAGACCAACCAGCTCATACTTCCTGCTCCTCTTCCTGATTCTGACACCTGCTCTCTACACAGTAGCTTCACCTTTCTCTTCCTCCAAGTCCACCTGTCGTGGCACCTTCTCTTACCTTCTACCTTTATTTATGATCCTCTGGTCACCAGGATGGCTTCTCCTCTGGCCCAAGCTGGTCCGTCTTAGCTAGCATGTCATAAAGGCCGCAATCCTTTGCTTCTGTGTGGCTGTGATTCACGCGAGAGGGGCTAGATGGCAAGAACAGGCAGCGGGGATGGGTTCTGAATGGGATTTGGAGAGCCCAAACCCTGCTCACATCTCTGCTTAATGGCCCGAAGGAAACCTGTGGAGACTGGAGACATCAAACAACTGACACCAGTTGCGCACAGATGCATCTCCGCTGATGAAGGAGTTACATCTCGAATGACCCATTGCGAATCAAAATATCCTAACTCAAAAAGACATCAAAGGCATTGAAACTATTGACCATCCTAGCCAGCCCCACCTACCTTAACATACTTAGAACACTTATGTTAATCTTCAGTGAGCAAAACCATCTACGCCAAAGACTGTTTAATGGCAGTGTTATGTGCCATTAACTTACTGAATATTGTGCCCAAAGTGAAAGGCAGAATGGTTGCGTAGGCATACATTTATGCCATTATAAAGTTGAAAATCTACGCCAAGTAATCAGTCAGGGAATGGCTATACGCAACAAGCTGGAAGAATGTGTTCTGGCCGATTAAAGGGATGTCCTATGCCTCTTTTCTTTCTCTCTCCACTCTACTTCCCCCAGGTCTTCCCTATTTTTCAGAACTCTTGGACTCATTTTGGCTTCCTCCATGGCTGTGACTACTGGTATCTCAATTTTGTATGTATGTTATATGTGAGGGTGCATGTGTATATGTATATGTGTAAGTGTGTGTGGAGGCCAGAGGTCAAATGTAGAGTGTTTGTTGAGATAAGCTCTCGTAATGAACCTGAGACTCCCTGATTGGGCTAAGCTCGCTGGCCAGGAAGCTCCAAAGGCATACCTATGTCTGCTTTCCTGATGCTGGGATCATAGGCCTACACTGTTACAACTGACTCTTGATATGAGTATTTGGGAATCCAAACTCAAGTTCCATGCTTTCACAGTAGTACTTTACTCACTGACCCATCTCTTCAAACGTGTGCATACAGTATGTGTGTATTGTATGTATATATGTATGCATGTATGTATATCGTGTACATGTATATGTGTATGTGTGCATTGTATATGTGTGTGTATATGTGTGTATGTGTGTTTTGATGGAAAGATATAATGGCACTTGCAGGCTGGAGAGGGGTCTTCACTAGTATCTAACAGTCCACAGTTAAGTTCTTAGAATATCAACTCAGGGGTAGGATCTATAAAAGATGGTTGTATGATAGACTCTGTCAATGAGAGTTAATTAGCTTCAAATGTCTGGTGTTCTTTCTCAGGCCATGGGAGATACAGGTTTGAAGCCCTCCTGGGAAGACGCTGAAAGGTGATGGTGGGGCTACCCTCTTGGGATGTGTGATGTTGACTTGGTTAACTTGCAACATAAACCAAACACAGCCACAAAGGGACCTGGACAAATGTTAGGACTTACATTTATTGATTTATTGTTTAAGTCAATCTGGCTCCAACTTATTTTGCCTCTGCACATTATGTTCATCAGAGAGAAAAACAACCACAACAGCAGGGCCCTTTTTATTTCTGAAGGATTTGTTCCAAGACTCCCCCACCATCCCATACTAAAATCTGTGAATATTTAAGTCCATCCATAAAGCTTTCATACTAGCATGACATAGTATTCACATATAACCTATGTATATCTTCCCACACATCCTTTAGATCAACCGTGGATGACTTATACTGTCCGATAAATGCAAGAGCTGGGTAAAGAGTCCTACTATACTATTGAAGGGAGAATGAAAAGAAACGAAAGTGTGTGTGTGTGTGTGTGTGTGTATAGTGTTCTAGTGTTTGTGTGTATAGATATATACACACATATATGTATATAAAACTAATATAACCCTCACACACACATATAATGTCTGTAAGCATCCTTAATTACTCGGATTTCTGTCTTTAATTACTCAGTGTCCATATCTTCTTGCCCCTTCCCCCATAAACATAAAAGTAAATTTCAAGTCTTACTGCCCAACTACTCTCTTGTGTTACTTCCCTATCCTTCCCTTCCCTCAACCCCTCCTATCTCAGGGATGAGAACAGAACTCAGCCTTGAGCTTGCCTTGCTAAGGAAGTAAATTCTACCCTGAGCTATCCCCCGCTTAGAGGGGTTCTAGTCCCACCTGCTTGTTTTTTGGGATTGCACACCGTTTTCATTTGTGGTGCTATCAGTATGTTTGTAGACACACTTTCCTTGGGGAGTCACAGTCTCTGTCCAGAATTTACTGTTGCTCCCCAGCACTGGTGTAAGCACGCCAGAGGGGTAAGTGGAGGTGGTGGAAGTAATGCTCCCTCTGAGAGTCAGCCTTGCTCTTGAGCAGCTAAGATGGCGGCAGTATTGGTAGGAAGCTGCTTCTGGTCATGAGAATTTTCCAGCGCTTGCGCTAATGTCCTACATCAAAATGGACTTCTATGGGTCCCCAAAAGTTGCATTTTACTAACAGAACTGTCTTAACACCATCAAGGACACACATAGTGTGTCAGTTTGAACTTGTTGAAACAAAATAACTCCCTTACTTTAAGGGAAAAAAAATCTGCTAAAGAAAATAATGAGTGGGTCGGAGAGATGGAGCAGGGGTTAAGAGCACTGGCTGCTCTTCCAGAGGTACTGAGTTCAATTCCCAGCAACTGCATGGTGGCTCACAACCACCTATAGTGAGATCTGGTACCCTCTTCTGGCGTCCAAGCATACATGCAGACAGAACATTGTATATATAATACATAAATAAATCTCAAAAAAAGAAAATAATGAGTATGTCTTGATGGTGGAGAAGAAGGACGGCAAAGTTTACACCGAGATTTGAGTACAGCGCAAAGTCACATGGAAGGCATGTGCTTTGAAATGAAGTAATATATATATATATATATATATACTGTAAATTGCCTTTGTTAATCTTTTTTTTTTTTTTTTGGTTTTTCTCTGCAGCTTTTTGGAGCTCTTGTAGACCAGGCTGGCCTTAAACTCACAGGCTGGGATTAAAGGCCTGAGTCACCACTGCCAGGCTTGCCTTTGTGAATCTTAAATTGTCCCCCTCCACTCCCCACCCACTTTGAGACAAGTTCTCTCTAAGTAGCCCTGGAATTTACGTAGACCAGGCTGGCCTTGATCTCACAAGATCGACCTGTCTTCAGAGTGCCAAAGGTAAATACCACTACCCCCAAACCCCACTCCCTCTTTTGAAGGATAGAGTCTTGCTATGTTGCTCAGGCTAGCCAAAGACTTAAGATCTTTGCCTTCTGTTGAGGCCTGAAAATATGGGCCTATTTCCACACTGACCAAAGGCCAAGAGAGTTGGAATTTACCTGTAGTCCTCAAGGTTATTGTGTTTCTACCTCAAAGGTCCCACCTGGAGTTAGGTCAGAGAGTTCTGTACTCACAAGGTTATTGTCAATAGGTGTGGCTAATAGCCAGACCTAGTACTTCAGGAATAGAGAAGTTGATGTTTCTATCTCAAACAAAAGTCTGTGGATCCAGCTAAGTGCCAGTTCCCTTAAGGAGATAACTTTGGATTACACCCAGGGAGTGATTTGCCTACAGAATGTTTGGCCTAGGGTGTGAGCGTGACTTGTTTTGTTCTAGCAACAGAATATTTAACTATGGACGGAGCCCACGACCTTCAACTGGTCTGTTCATTTCTTTGTGTTGTGGTGTTAATGCAGATTTTTCTCTCACTCCTACCTTTTGGGGTCAGGGGTATTTTAAGCAGTTGGAAATTAAGTGTGGGCAAATTTCAGTACTCACTGGAATTCCCTTCCGATACTATCCTATATGTTTCTCCGTTTTATTATTTTCATTTGTGTCTTCATATTCTTTACTATATTTCTAAATCCCCACACCTCAATCCTGGCAAGAGATATTTTTGTCAAGGCTGGTCCCCGACAGCCTTCTCCCTCCAAATGCTAGGATGACAGTTATGTGCCATTACAGCTAGCTTAGTCTTGAGCCTTTTTTCTTTTCTTTTTTTTCTTTTTTCTTTCTTTTTTTTTTTTTTAGACAAAAATCTCACTATATAGCTTTGTTTAGCCTGGAATTGACCATGTTGGCCTTGAACTCAGAGAGATCCACCTGCCTCTACCTTCGAAGTGCTGGGGTTAAAGGTGCTCTGGCCCCACCTCTATCACACATTTAGCCTCTGAATTTGGTACTGATGACTGCCTGATGCTTGGACCCTGAACGAGGAAGTTATAACTTGGGGAGCATCTGCACTCAGGATTACACACCACATACCTCCTGCCCTCCACAATTGGTGCAGCTCTGTTCCCTCAGCACCCTACTGTAAGCTTCCTGTTCTGTGGAAAACAAGTCATTCGGGACAAGGAATTGTGGGTCAGCAATAACTTTCCCTTGGAGCTATTTATATTTTACTAGGAGATTCCTGGTAATATTACCAGTGTCTTCATCCAAGTAAATACATTTCCAGTGCAGGGAATTTGAGGTATGTGATATGACAAGCCATGTAGATAATTTTGCCTGGGAAAGGGTTTCTTTTCCAAAAACACCTCCCCCTGCAAGACACTGCTCATTTTATAAATCACCCTTGTTTAGTTGCTTCATGTTTGTTTCCTTGTCTGTAAATAAATAGAGATGATGGTTTTATAATTGTTTCCTACTCTAACATTTCTGAGTCCATGACGTAAATGAGTTCTCAGTACTAGTGTGAGAGAGGTCACGTGCTTTATTTTTCTGGTCATCATTTCTGTTGAACATTCACACATCCAGGCACATGGCAGCACTGCACACAATAGGTAAAAGACATGTGCAACCCCAAACTTCCATTAAAGGATGGATGGTCAAGCAAAATGTGAGGACTACATACAATGGATCTAAAAGAAAGGAAATCAGACACATACCACAGCATGAATGAAAACTAAAGACTATGTTAAAAACAATAAACCAGTACCACATTTATATATATATACATACATACACACATATAAATGTACACACACATATACACACATCTACACACATGGACACACATATATACACATACATAAACACATATATGCACATACATACATGTGCAGGTTATTTTGTTGTCTACTTGACACAGTTAGCATCACTTGGAAAGAAGGAATGTCAATGGAGGAACTGCTTCTATTAGGCAAGACTTTGGGGCATTTTCTTCATTACTTATTGACTGAGGAGGGCCCTGCCACTGTAGGTGGTGTCACCTCAGGGCACGAAATCCTGGTTGCATAAAATAGAAGAATAAGCTGTAAAAAGCTAGATAGTAAGTAACACATCTTCAAGGCCTCTGTTTCAATTCCACTCTCCTGCTTGAGTCTGTACCCTGACTTTTTCTCACACTGGACTGTGATTGCAATGAGTAAGGCAAATGAACCCTTTCCTCCTGTGGTAGTTTGAATGTAACTGGCTTTCATAATCTCATAGGGAGTGGCACTATTAGGAGGTGTGTGGCTTTGTTGCAGTGGGTATGGCCTTGTTGGAGGAAGTATGTCACTGTGGGGGGCAGGCTTTGAGGTCTCCTATGCTTAGGATACTGGTAGCCCCACTGTCTCAGTCACCTTCCTGTTACCTGCAAGATGTAGAACTCTTAGCTACTTCTCTAGCACCATGTCTGCCTGCATGCCACCATGCTTGCTGCCGTGCTGATAATGGACTGAACCTCTGAAATTGTAAGTGAGCTACCCCAATGAAACATTTTCTTTTATAAGAGTTGCTGGGGTTATGGTGTCTCTTCACAGCAATAGAAACCCTAAGACACCTCCCAAGTTACTTTTAATCATGTTATTTTATCACAGCAATAGAAAGCAAATGGACACACACTCAATCACATGCACGAATAGCTGCATGATTGTAATTATAGGAAATATGTAGAAGAGAACAGTTTGAGGGAATAGGTAGAATGGCTTCAACTTTGGAGAGGAAGGAGGAATGAGGGATGTTGTCTTACCTAAGGGTTCTATTGTTGTGATGAAACACCATGACCAAAAAGCAAGTTGGGGAGGGAAGGGTTTATTTGGCTTACACTTCCATGTAGCACTGTTCATCATTGGAGGAAGTCAGGACAGAAACTCAAGCAGGGCAGTAACCTGGAAGCAGCAGTTGATGCAGAGGCCATAAAGGGTGCTGCTTACTGGGATTAAAGGCATGAACCATCACCGCCTGGCTTGTTCAATTGATTTTTAAGCAACAGCTTAGCTAAGCACGCTTGTTTTAGAAATGCACATTTAAGCCATCTGGCTCCCACTCTCACAGCCACTGCAGTACACTGAGCTCCACAGAGACAGCGCTGGGGCCAGCGAGAGCCAGATGGGTACTTGGGTGACTCTGTACCTCATGGAGGAAAATCAACTACACATGGGCAAAGAAGATCATAAGAAGCTGAGAGGCAAAATGTCCTCGTATGCATTCTTTGTGCGTACTTGCCAGGAGGAGCACAAGAAGAAGCACCCAAATGCTTCTATCATCTTCTCAACTTCTCAGAGCTCTTGAAGAAGTGCTCAGAAAGGTGGAAGACCATGTCTGCTAAAGAAAAGAGGAGATTTGAAGATATGGCAAAGGCTGACAAGGCTCGTTATGAAAGAGAAATGAAAACCTCCACCCCCCCCCCAAAGAGGAGACTGAGAAGAAGTTCAAAGACTCCAGTGCATCCTAGAGGCCTCCTTCAGCCTTCTTGTTCTGTTTGGAGTTATCTCCCCAAATCAAAGGAGAACACCCTGGCTTATCCATTGGTGATGTTGCAGAGGAACTAGGAGAGGTGCGGACCAATGCTGCTGCAGATGACAAGCAGTCCTACGAAAAGAAGGCTGCCAAGCAACAATTAGGCTTCATTATTTTATTTTAATTTCATGTATATGGGTATTTTGTCTATGTACCACAAGAATGTAGATGCCTGCAGAGGATCTTCTGCATATGGAGTCACAGGTGGTTGGGATGAATTTCATTCTTTCTACCCGGATCCTGACATGAACCAAAGCTTAGGTCTAGATGGTTCTCTTTAGCTCACCTTAAACCCTTAACTCCTCCTCATGGCTGTGCAGAAGCAGACTGCGTTGAGACATGGAGGGCTAGAACTGGAGGAAAAACATCAAGGCACAACCAAGACGCCATGTATGATTTTCTTAAGCTTACTTTTTCTTCTGAGTATCAAAGTAAAATATGTACCAAAAGTTTATTTTTCACTTTGATAATTTTTTTTCGGGGGGGAGGGGTTGAGACAAGGCTTCTCTGTAGCTTTTGGAGCCTGTCCTGGAACTAACTAGCTGTTGTAGGGCCTCGAACTCACAGAGATCCATCTGCCTCTGCTTCCTGAGTGTTGGGATTAAAGGCATGTGCTACCACTGCCCTGCAACTTTGATAATATTATAAAACAAAAAAAATCACCTTCTTGAGGTACATTGAGTGTGGTCATATTAGAAGTTGGACCCAGGGCTTCATGTGTATGTTCTACTACGACGTTACAGTTCCTTTCCCCCACCTCTGTGTTGACCATTTTTAGGTCTATAACTAATTGGCATTAAGTACAATGTTGTTATGCAACCGTCAGTGCAACCATCACCAGGTGCATCCCCAGAGCTCTTCCATTTCCTGGTCTGGAACTCAAGCCCTTCCCTGAAAGCTCCAAGAGTCCCTTCCGCTTCCTTTTCCAGGCCGAGTCTGTCTTCGCTCTTGCTGGTGGCCTTGCCTCCCTGCCATGCTAAGGGTACTAGCGAGGACAAGACTGAGTCATGGACACCCCTTGTGGCCTCTGTACACCCCTGTCAGCCCCCACACACAAGCCTCTTCTTTCCTGTTGTCAAGTTTCTTGTTTCTTGTTTCTATTTATTTATTAGTCATTCAGGGGCAGTTATTTACAGCAGTTATTGCCTATTTTCTAAACACTTTTAGGGATAGGTACATATTGTGGTGTTTGACCCTGAAAAATAAGCATCTATTAATACTCTGTAATGCTCCATATAAAAAAAGCAACATTAACAATCTACATTTTCCTCCTTGTGGCTCAGGCTAACCAGCCATCTGTGTTAACCATTTTCAGGCTGATCCCACAGGCAGCACGGAAAAGGGTTTCTTATGTTACTTGTGAGTGGTATGTGGCAGAAAGCTGAAGGGAAGTCAATCGGTTAAGGGTTTTAGTGATTTTTTTTCCCATTTTCAGATGCATAGGACCCCTGTGGACACACTGGCTCTACTTGGAAATGGGGTGGGGAACAAAAAAAACCTGCCTTCTGGATCTGCCTTCAACCCGTTAAAACCAGGCCCTCCAGACAACCCTCTGGGGACTGTGGCTGCTGGGAAACCATCGGCCCAGACAAGCCAATCCAGGGTCTCCTAAATACCAGCAATTGTCCTGCCCACAGCCCTTCTGTGCTTTGTGGGAATGCGTGATGAGAGTCGAGGAAATTACAGGCTGCCCAGCCACCAGGCCTCCTGAAAAGATTATGGGGTGACTTGCCGATCTTCAGGTAGGTCAGGGGTTCTGAGGGAAGGTTAGAGCCGAAGCCTGTTGTTAGCGTTGAAAGGCTGAGTCTGGAGTCTCAGGGCGATACAGGTACTGTCGAGAGGGTGCCAGGCAGGGAAGAATCTGTCTGGACTCCAGTCCTGGTTCCCACACAGCCAGAGGGTGACTTGGTCACTGCCCTTCCCGAGTGAGCCTCAGCTGGCGCTCTAGGAGCATGTCCGTGGCATAGTGACTGCTCACCCTTGTGTCTTTCAGAGTGGGATGGTGCAGCTAAGCAGCTGCCATGACTAGCTCAGACTTCCTGATGGTTGTCATCAGAAGGGAGGCCACCACCCAGACACTCCAGTGTCTTCTGAGACTGAGCTGCCTTCTGAGGCCCGAGATGAATCAGCCTTTTAGCGCCTGCCATTCCCCACTGAATTTATTTTTTTATTATTTTTATTTTTAATCCCCTTTGGCTGCTTCCTGGACATTCAGAGATTCTGCTGTTACTGCTCTTTACATGGGACAGTCACAGAAAGCATACAAGAGAAGCTCGGGAGGGTCACTATGAAATGGCCTTTGCACACTGTTAAGGGACAAATCCTGCCCCACCCTCATCCTCATTCAGATGCTGAAGTCATAATCCCTGGGTACCTGGGAGTGTGACTTTATTTGGAAATAGTGCCACTGAAGATGCAGTTAAAATGAGTTCACATTATATTAGCATGGGCCTATAATCCAATATGACTTGTTATAAAAAGGGGAATATAGGTGTGCACATGCTTGTGCTCAAAACACACACACACACACACACACACACACACACACACACACACACACACACACACACACACCGGGAGAGACCAAAGATTGCTACCAAACCACCAGAGAGTGGGAGAGAGGTGTGGAACAGTCTCTTCACGGCTCTCAGAAAGGAAGTGTTAAACTGGAAGCTGGGCCTAGAGAGATAGCTCAGCAGTGACTGCTGCCTTTGTGGCCTACCGGGCCTTCTTTGGTTCCAGCACCCACGTGGTGGCCCACAACCATCTACAGCCCCAGTTCCAGGAGATACCATACTCTCATCTGACCTCCACAGGAACCAGACACACACGTAGTTTACGTGTGCGTGTGTGCGTGCGTGCATGTGTGTGTGTGTGTGTGTGTGTATGTGTGTATGCAGGCAAAACGCTCATAAAATAAATCTAAAAGAAGAGGAGGAAGCAGCAGCAGCAGCAAGCCATTGCTCTGAGGCTATCTCCACACTTACAGTTCCCAGGTAAAAAGCTACAACACAGCTTGGTGCCATTTTCATCATAAGCCGTTGAAACTTCGGCAAATCACAAATAGCTATACTTTAGCCAATCACAGCATCTAGCTGACCACACCACTCCCCAGTAAAGCAAATGCCTGCTTGTAGCCAATCAGGTGATTTCTCTAGTTTGCTTTTGTGGCCTATAAAAGCTTCATGCTTGCTTCTCCCCACTTCCTCCATTATGAATGTTGCTAGAGTTGTGGAATGTTCTTTGCCCAGTAAACCTCATTTAATTTAACCTGTTTGGAGTTTTTCCTGAAGCAACCTCTGCCAACCCTCAGCTTTAAAGCTGAAAGATAGTGGTGGTGCACACCTTTAATCCCAGCACTTGGGAGGCAGAGGCAGGAGGATCTCTTGTGAGTTTGTGGCCAGCCTGGTCTACATAGTGGATTCCAGGACAGTCAGGGCTACACAGAGAAACTGCCTCAGAAAGAAAAACCAAACGAAAACAAACAAAAAACAAACAAACAAAAAAGTCCCATGGAAAAACCAGCAACTAAACCAGGGGACAGCAAATCTCTCTGGTTAAAGCCTCCCAGATTGAATGTGTCAGGCGAATCAGTATCTTCTCTTCCCAGCAGGGTGCTTCTGATGCTTGCTCACTGAGTTGGTCTCTACAGCTATTTTTCTCTCACCGACATGTTTAATGGTCTCAGTTCTTAAAATCTTTTTTCATTATATTAAATTAATTAATTAATTCTTGAGACAGGGTCTTTATATATCTCTGGCTGCCCTGAAACTCACTACGTCGACCAAGCTGAACTTGAACTCACAGAGATCCTCCTGCCTCTTCTGTGCCGGGATTAAAAGTGTGTGCACCACCACACCTGACTCAGATACTTTTAAACACTAAATAGAGCTTGATTACAGACAAAAGTTCAAAGAAAAAATAGTTTCCCCCTTTAGCTTTTAGACTTTTAATTTTAGTTGCTGTTGCTTTTTCATTAGAAAAAGATCCAAACTCTTTCCAAAACTGTTTATTTGACGTATGTTCTCAGACACTCTGTTGGCATCTACTGTTTCGGCTCATAACCTAAGGTCATTCATTCACTCCTCAACCCTGTTCCAGAGTTTATAAAGGTCTGTGAGACATGTGTTCTCTGGCCTAACATTTCCCACACCTCCTACCCTGTCTGAGGGTGGCCAGAGCCGGGCTTGCTGGTTCTGTGGAGCAATGCTGGGGGTCCTGCTTCTCACTGTGGGTCTCTTTGAGGTGTATTTGGTAGCTGTTTGTGGGTTTTGCCTTTATAAGGCAAAACAAAACCATGAATAGGAGCAGACCAGTGTGTTCTGTTTGGGCTGCAATTATTAAATCTTTGTGTAATTCTGTTTTTTTTTTTTTTTCATCTGTCAAAGGCTTCTGTGGAAGGTCATGGAGTCTCGGGCTGAACAAAGCAAACTCTTTCTGTTAAGGCCGAGGTAGTATAAAGGACATTAGATTTTGCCAAACTTTTCGTTTCTGTTATAGCTATGGGAGAACAAAAGTAACTACAGATAATATGTAAACAAACAGGAAGGCCGTATATAATAAGAATTTTCTTTGGATTGCCAGTTCACAAATAATGACATTGAGACTTATTATTAATTTTGAAAGCATGGCTTTAGCATAGATCTATCCTGTTAAGACTAGCTCTTAACTTAAATTAACCCATTTATATTAATCTACATTTTGCCTTGTGGCTTTTTATCTTTTTTTCATTCTGTATGTCTGACTCCCTCTGTGTCTTGTTGGTATTTCCCTCAAGCACCCAGAATCATCCTCTGAGTTCCTTTCTTTTTCCATCAAGTTCCCCCATCTCTCCTACCTAGCTATTGGCCATTCAGCTTTTTATTACGCCAATCACAGCAACACATCTTTACACAGTGTACAAGCATCCCACAACAGCCATATTCCAATAAAACTTTATTGTTAGATATTTTGAAGTTAAAAAAGGCAAGAAAATTATCTTTTTTCTTAAATATTTCTTTTTTTAAAATGTAAAATATTGGTTTTTTTTTTTTTCTCACAGGCACTAGAAAAAAATCAAAGCGGCAGACAACATTTAGCTCATAAACTTTAGTTTGTCAACTACTGGTCTGGTGAATAGACCCTGAACTTTGGGGTCAGAAAAACTAGGATTTCAAGTATGTTCGTCAGTTACTGGCTGTGTGACCTTGGGTGGGTTACACAATCGTCTCTCCAGAACTTGAAGAGTTGTTGTGCACACTGAAGATAACTTATGTAAAGTTTCCGGCTTCCAGAGAACACTCAGCAACTGGGAGTTCCTTTTTGATTTCTCTCAGTGAGAATTCATTACCTGAGCACAAAGTCCATCCTAGGCCTTGTAGGGCAAAAGAAGCTGAGAAGTGGATGCGTTTGGGGTTCAGCACATGCAGCATGCTCTTTGCCCTGACCACACATACACATGTGTGCAGAGTGTTTATGTTTACATATGAGTCTCATGGCTCTCCACAACGATAGGGAGAGATGACCTCTCACTATCTCCAAAGACAAGGGCTTCTGGATTTTAGGTTGTATGGGAAATGAATCTAGGTTAGCAAGCAGTTCCTCCGGCTCTTATTATTTTATAGCACATTAGAATATCAGTTTGTTGGACCAGGAAGTTTAAACAAAACATTTTAAATGTGTTTATTATATGTTTTACAAAAGGGAGATCCCAGTACTCAAACAACCAGCTGTCTCCATGAGCCCTGCCACAGAAGGACATTAAAAGAACTGTGGGTGGTGGGTGGTGGAGCTTATTGAAGCCCTGAATCAGGAATCCTTCCAGACTTCAGAACTCATCCACTTTCCAGTATAGACAGATCCTGGGCTTGGGCATTTCAATACATTATGGAAAATTATTTTTGAGTGGGTCTTAAAATTATATTTTTCTCTGGCTCTTTATGTAGATCAAGCTGGCCTTGAACTCACAGAGATCTATCTGCCTCTGTTTCCCGAGTGCTGAGATCAAAGGCGTATGCCACTATGCCCAGCCAAACATTAAGGAACTTAAGATGGTTTACACATTGTTTTAGTCCATTTTCTGTTGCTATAACAAAGTATCTGAGAGTAGATACTTTATAAAAAAAAATTTCTCAAAATTTCTGGAGGCTATAAAGTCTTTGTTTTAGGTGCCAGCACTTGGTAAGGACTGATCTGTTCTTGATGGTATTGTGGATGCCATAGACTATGGGCATATGCTGTATCTAAATTCAAGGAGCAAAAGAAGGAAAGCAACAATGTTAGCCCTTTTTATAATAATGGTATAAATGTATGTATAGCCCTCATGACCTTTGTCCCATCTCTCTCTCTCTCTCTTTTTTTTTCCTGAGACAGGGTTTCTCTGTAGCTTTGGATCCTGTCCTAGAACTAGCTCTTGTAGACCAGGCTGGCCTTGAAATCACAGAGATCCACCTGCCTCTGCCTCGAGTGCTGGGATTAAAGGCGTGTGCCACCATAGCCAGATCCATGGCTCCAAACAGTATGGTGGTGTCATTTCCAATGTGGCTTTACTAGTATGTTCTTTGAGAAAGCAAGATCAGAGTAGTTAAGATGGTTCCTGACATCACACAGCAATGGGAGGGACTGGAATGTAGGTCGTCAGCCTCCTGCTCTAGCTCCAAGTCAACCTACTTTCTTTCTTTCTTTTTTAAAGATTTATTTATTTATTATGTACACAGTATTCAGCCTCCATGCCTGCAGGCCAGAAGAGGGCGCCAGATCTCATTACAGATGGTTGTGAGCCACCATGTGGGTTGCTGGGAATTGAACTCAGGACCTCCGGAAGAGCAGTCAGTGCTCTTAACCTCTGAGCCATCTCTCCAGCCCCTCAACCTACTTTCAAAACTTCTAAATCTCACACTACTCCATCTTGTTTCTTCCTTATTTAGTTTCAGAAGTATGGTATATATGTTTTTGAGCTTCATGAGAGATCAGTAGTAACTTAAAGAAAACAATTTGTTTACTAGCACTTCATAAGCATTCATCAGACGTTCAGCATCAGGCAGTCTGTCTTTAAAATGTGCTGAGTTTGTTTGTGAGTTCAGGGAAGATCTTGTGCATGCCAGGGAAGACACTCAGGATATGGGCTATGTCTGTGAAGGGGTTTTCAATCTGCTCTTAGTTTTACACTAAGGCATTAAACTGACTCACTTCTAACTCTCCAGGTTTCTAAACAGGTATTGAGATAATTTGTTGTGGTAGTTATATTTGTTTTGTTTTTATGTATCCCAGGTTGACCTCCAACTTGTGATCCTCCTGCCTCAGGCTTCCACACGCTAAAATTATAGTGTGTACCACCAATCCAGAAGTGTCAAGTTCTTGAGTCTCGTCAGCTCTTGTTTCCTCATCTGTAATGTGAAGAAGAGAATATGTATATCACAATGAGCTTCTAAGAATGCAAGTACATGGCTTGCAAACAGAGGTAGCAGGACCAAAGCCCAGGGACACATATAATCCCATTACTTTGGAGGCAGGGACAGGAGGATCCCTAGTTGGAGGCTAGCCTGGGCAACATAGAAATGCCCTGTTTTCAGTTGGCAGCAATGAAAGTGAAGAGGAAGAGTAGAAGGAAAAGGAGAGGTAATAGCTATAATCAATGACGCCCAGTTAATAACCCCATTGGGTATAGATTACTAGTTTATAGTGTGGACAGAGGGCTCCAAATTCTCCTGCTGGTCATCTATCATGCACTCACAGTTCTGTGTGCTAACATTACCTTCCTTTGGGGCCCAGGCAGCCTTAAAAGTGGAACACCAGCTAGAAGTAGAGGGAGACACAGAGCTCAGTAAATCTCAAACTGTTTTTTACACTTGAAGTGGCAAGCATAGCATCTTCTCACTTTTCATTGGTCAAGGTAAGCCGTGTGATCAAGGCTGCTATGATCAGGGAGAGAAAACAGAATTTTTCCTCTAGTCAAAGGTAACAAATATTGTTTAAACCACAGCCTGCAGGAAGGAAAGGAAGTGTGACCAGCGAGAGTTTGAAGCCCAGAGTGAGTACTAGCCCCAGTAGGCTTTGAGACCTGATTCTTTTCAGAATATTGATTTGCTGAGAATTTTCTCAGGCATGGTTGTCATTGTCACTTGTTTGACAGGTTTATTTAAAAACCAAAGATGACAGTACATGCACTGCCAGCAATTGTCAAATACAGGGAATTCTGGGAAGCCAAGCTTCTGATTGCTGTCTTCAGGGGTTCCAGAGGTAAACAATGGTCAAAGCAAACAGCTCCTTTTTGGTTAGCCAACCTAGGTTTTAAAAATAAATTTGGAAAAAATAGTAGCATTCTGGAGATGTTAATTTAAGTGAGGACACCCCCTCTTCCCCTTACACAGACACCTGTCCATCTTTTGCATCATCCAGGGTCCTTTAGTTAACACAGAACATAACTTTTCTAGAAAAGAAAACTAATAGCTAAAACCAAACAGAACAAACATCCCTTCTAGCAACTATCCAGTAATGACACTGAGGTAGCTAGGAGAACTTCCAGGACAGCGTTACACTCAGAAACAATGAGTGACTTATAGCCATTGTATCACCAGATTGTTCTGACAGAGACCTGCTGCCAGCAAGGCCTCGGGCACCACTGCCAGCACACCTGCCAAGTCACTCTTGAAGTCTCCCGTCCTTGTGATCCTAGGGGACTTCCTCCTGGTTTTTAATTTTACTTGGAGGGCCTCTTCCTGATTCAAATCTCAGGCACTCACCACCTCAAGTGAGGGACCACAGTTTTGTGACAGTATCTGCTATTGTGGTACGTTGTTATAGGTCTCTTGTCAGGAGCCACATGATACCCAGTTGTATTTGAATTTTCTACTTTAGTGCTGAGGATTGAACCCAGGACCTTGATCATGTATGCAGTCTATCTCTGACCTCTACCCCAGCTGATTGCTTTTCTTTCTATGTATATGTGTGTATGTGCAGACATGTTTATGTGTGTGCACACACGTTTATGTACAGGTATGCATGAGTGTGTGTGTGCGTGTGTGCTGTGCATGTGGAGGGCACTGTACAGTCTTTCTCAATCACTCTCTATCTCATTTTTTGAGACAAGGTCTCTTACCAAACATGGAACTCATTGACCTCACCAGGCTGGTTGGGCAGTCAGACCCAGGGTTCCCCCTATCTCTGCCTCCCCAGTGCTGGTATCTGACCATTAACAGCTTTTGGGTTTGGTAATTGTTTTAAGATCTCAACAGGGGACAGTGTGTGTGTGTGTGTGTGTGTGTGTGTGTGTGTGTGTGTGTGTGTGCACAAGAGTGCATTAGTACAGTCATAAATGCCAAAAGAGTGTGTCAGATCGTCTGGGGCTGGAGTTACAGGCTGTTGTGAACCTCTTGATGTGGGTGCTGGGAACTAAACTCAGTTCTCTGAAAGAGCAGGATGTACTCTTAACTGCTGAGCCCTCTCTCCAGCCCCCCAGTGTCATTTGCTGGCATAAACCTTGGCGCTTGTCATCTGACTTGGTGTTTTGTCTCCCCAACCCTAACCCTAACTGACATGGTGTTTTCAGGGACTCATTCTGCTCTTTTTCTAGAAAGCTCTTGAATTATTCCATCAAAGAGCCTTTATCAGCTTCTTTGGTCTTTCTTCTTAGGGATTTCTGTCATCCTAGCTGTTGGATCTTCTCTGCTGATCTTCAGTGTTTCTCCCTTTGTCTCATGTCTAACTTAGCTTTTCTTTTAGATGTCTTTGAATTTTTTCTCTGCTCCTTTTCAGAGATGTATTGTACTTACCCATTCTAGTTTTTCTTCATTTTGGAATGATATCATCTCATACATCCAGCTATTTCTTGAATTTCATCATTTAGTCTCTGAGTTTTTTCCTAATTCTGAATTACATTTTTTTGTATATTATAACCTTAAAATATATCTTTCAGGGACAAGAATTCAGATGATTGGCAGAATGACTTACCTAGCATTTTTGATGCCCTGGGTATAAATATATTTTAGCCTTTTTTCTTTATAGATAGGCTACAATGGTAAATGATTTTTTAAGTTTTAAAGAGGATCTATTTATTAACTTTATTTGTGTGTACCTGAGTGGATGTATGTGTATCACATAAGTGCAGGTAGCTGCAGAGGTGAGGAATGGGGATTCCCCTGGAGTTGGTTTAAACTTCCTGACTTGCATCCTGGAAACTGAACCTGTGCTCTCTTGCAAGAACAGTGTGTACTTTTCACTGCCAAGTCGTCTTTCCATCCCTGACAGGTTAGAGTTTTAACCTCTTCTTTATGCATATCTTGTCTTTTTTTTTGAAAGGTTTTACTGAGCTATAGAGATTATTTTCTTCTTATAGTATCACATGGGTTTGATCTTGACATTTTTGTGCTAATTATAACATTTTAAAAATCAATGTGAGAACTTTCCAAAGGAAAACCATTCAGAATACTCTAGCTTTATCTTCTACTGCACCCATGTAGTGTTTAGAGATACAGTTGCTCAGTTTTGTAGGATTCCCTTATTCTATCCTCTCTTTCTTCTCTTCACCCCACCTCAGTTTTGCTTCCATTTCTACAAGAGTCCCATCAACCAGAGACCCTGATTTACAGGTTCTAGAGTTCACAAAAGTGGGACTTTCATAGACCCATCAGTCCTTACTGGAAATGTGTTCTCATGAGCTTGGGTCTCTTAGATTTGGGGCTATTTGTCAGCTTTCCATCATTGTAACAAAGGCCTAAGATAATCAGTTTATAAATAAGAAATGTTGATTGTGGGCTGGGGAAATGACTCAGCAGGTAAGGCACACGCCACACAAGCCTGAGGACCTGAGTTCAGATCCCTAGACCCCACAGAGAAAACAAGGCGTGGTCCAGCACCGGTTATCCTGGTGCTGAGCCAGAGGTGTTGGCCAGGATGGTGGTAGAGACAAGAAGAGAGCTGGGATTTCCCTGGTAGTTGAGAGCTTTCCATTCTGATCCACAAGGTGCAGACTAGAGAAAGAGACATTGGGCCTGGTGTGGGCTTTTGAAATCATCTCAAGCCTTACTCCCAGTGACATACCTCCTCCAACAAGGCCACACCATCTAATCCTTCCCAAACAGTTCATCAACTGGGGACTAAGCATTCAAATATATGAACCAATGGGGGCCATTCTCATTCAAACCACCACAGAGCACAAAGAAGAGATGCTGTCTGCTTCCCCTCCTACCCCTGCTTCGGCCCAGGCAGTGTACTGTACTTATTTATTTATTTTTTGGTTTTTCGAGACAGGGTTTCTCTGTGGCTTTGGAGCCTGTCCTGGAACTAGCTCTGTAGACCAGGCTGGTCTCAAACTCACAGAGATCCACCTGCCTCTGCCTCCTGAGTGCTGGGATTAAAGGCGTGCGCCACCACCACCCAGCTATATTTACTTATTTATTTATTTTAAAATATTTATTTATTTATCATGTATACAATATTCTATCTGTGTGTATGTCTGTAGGCCAGAAGAGGGCACCAGACCTCATTATAGATGGTTGTGAGCCACCATGTGGTTGCCGGGAATTGAACTCAGGACCTTTGGAAGAGCGGGCAATGCTCTTAACCACTGAGCCATCTCTCCAGCCCTATTTATTTATTTTTTAAGATGAAGCCTCACTCTGTGACCATGCTGGCCTGGAGAGCCTCTTGCTTCTGTCTCTAGAGAATTGGGATTAAAGATATTCACCACTATGCCCCCCAGACAGGGTTTTTCTGTTTAACAGTCCTGGCTATCCTGGCGCTCACTCTGTAGACCACGCTGGCCTCCAGCTCACTGAGATCTCCTGCCTCAACCTCCCAGGTGCTGGGATTAAAGGCGTGCGCCACCACTGCCAGACTAGATGCTGCCTGTTTATTGGAGGCCAGGAAGTAAAGACATAAAGGAAGGGATAAAGAGTCCCACAGTTCCTTTGAAAGATGTGCTCCTATTGGCTTAACTTCCACCAGCAGGGCCCTACTCTTTGAGTTTCCACCATTTCCCAATAGTACCACGGGTTGGAGACCACACTGCCTTTAACAGTGAGTCTTTGGAAAGGCATTACAGATTTAAACCATAGAACTGAGAGAAATGTCTAGTTGTGTTTAATTGTCCATAGTAGTTTGCTTTTGGTATCTTGTTGCTTTATCTATTCAGTATGTGAGGATCCAGAGGCATTAAAAGCTGTATCCCTGGTTGATGCTCCTACAGTGCTCTGACCACATACTCCATTTTGGAACTTTCAGATCACTATTGGAAGTCATGCAGGTTTATCTGATCGGTTGAGGTTAGGTCATGTGTCCTTGTGCTCTTTGCCAGGGACCAGGAGAAAGTCATTTTTGGACTCTGCCTGGAAGCTCACAAGAGCTCTGGACTTCCTAAGATTGGGAATGCAGTAGAGCAGGGAAGATATTAAAAATGCATGAAATGTAGGCTCGTGGATACCTGTGCCAAGGCTCAGGTTTTACCCACACAAGCCATGCTGATGCCTTTGCAGTGTCCCGACATCGCCAGCTGCTTAAAACACTTGTCCTCATGCTGTGAGCCAGGCGCAGGCGCATTGCTCTGAGCGTAAGCATGAAAATTACTGCAGACACCAGCTTTTATTTTAGTGATGAAATTGGAGTATTCGGGAGATTAAATCAGTTTATGTGAGTAGAAGACCGGGGCACTGGTTAATCATATAAACCAGTTGATCCGAATATTATCTGCTGGGTGTGCAGACATGAGCTGTTTTACTCCAGAGACGGACAGAAGCTCCAGGGTTGAGCCTTGTGCTTTTTAGAGAATCTGTATGGACTAAGAGTCATTTATGGTCTCTCTTCGGCCCAGGCAGTGCACTGTACTTATTTATTCATTTATTTATTTATTTTTTAAGATGAAGCCTCACTCTGTGACCATGCTGGCCTGGAGAGCGTCTTGCTTCTGTCTCTAGAGTACTGGGATTAAAGATATTCACCACTATGCCCCCAACTCCGTCCCCCAATTCAGTTGTCCCTTTCCTGGTGTATCCCCATGTGTTCTGTAGCATGTCTTTCTCTGTACTGCCAGCCCCCAAATCATGACACCGAGACTTATTATTAATTATGAAAGCTTATACTTAGCTTAGACTTGTTTCAAACTAGTTCTTATAACCTAAATGAACCTTATCTGCAGGATGAGTGTGAGATTCCAGAGCAACCTGGTCCGTGGTGATGAAAGGTTACAGGTTTATAATACATCCATCCAGTCCTTTCAGTAAGTCAGTCCTTCCTGTGCTATCCAAGGCCCTGGGAGAGCAATGTTATTTATAGTGTCGCATGCATGGGCCCCATAATACAGTGTAGGCACCAAGACTGACAAGTGTAGGCTGAGTCCTCTGGGAGGAGGCCTGCCTGGTTTCCTGTTTTGTTGCTATCTTTACTAAAAGTGTCCGAAGGATGTGATTTTTGGAGTGTCTAGTCTGAAAAGTTTTCCCATGAGAACTATGGCTATCTTCTAAGGTGATGGTAATTCTCTGCTGAGGAGGGAGGGCTTCCTGTATAGACCAAGAGGCCTCAGAGGATTGATGGAACAGAACAATGATATGGACAGTCCTCCCAGGCAATGGGCACTTAACTCTAGGTCACATTGTATGCACATGCTTGCTGTTGAATTCTCCCTGGATCATATGAAATAGGTACTACTAGCTTCACTTTGCAGAAGAGAGCTTTACGGGTTATTTGATTTCTTTGAGACACAGTCTAGTAGCACGTGTGGGACTTGAACTTGAAATCCTCCTACCTCAGCCTCTTGAGTAACTGGCTTATACACATATACCATCATGACTGGCTATCCAATCTTCTATTAATTAATTAACTAATTAATTTTGAGACAGGGTCTTTCTATGTAGCCTTGGCTGTCCTAGAACTCTCTCTATAGATCAGGCTGAACTCACAGGAATCCATCCATCTGTCTTTGTTTCCTGAGTGCTGGGATTAAGGGCTTGTGCTATACCCGGCTATTATCTTGTTTTACTTTTTTGGTATTTAAAATACATTTGTTTTAGTTTCTTTTCTGTTGCTGTAACAAAAACCATGAGTGGAAACAGTTTATGAGAGGCAAGTGTTTATTTCCGCTTACTCTTCGAGGTTACAGTCTATCACCAAGGGAAGTCAAGGCCAGAATTCAAAGCAGGAACCTGGAGCAGAAAACATGGAGGAACGCTGCTTACTGGTTTGCTCTGTGAGTCAAGCTGAACTAGCTTTCTTAAACAGTCCAGGCCCACTTGTTAGGGATGCTGCTGCCCCCAGTACTGCTGAGCCATCCATTAATCACCAGTCTAATCACCAGCCTAGATAATCTACATAGACATGGCTGTAGGCTAATCTGATCTAAGTGATTCCTCAAATGAGGTTCCTTTTTCCCAGGTGACTCCTCCTCTTCTTCCTCTTCCTTTTCTTGAGACAGTTTCTTTCTGTAGCCCTGGCTGTCCTGGAACCCTCTCTATAGACCAGGCTGACCTTGAACTCTTAATGACTCACCCGCCTCTGCCTCCTGAAAGCTGGGATTAAAGGCAGATACCACTACTGCCCAGCCCGTGGTGACTCTTAAATTGTGTTGACTCTTAAATTGTGTCAAGTTGGCAATAAAAAACCATGTGTACTCTACTCCTTGTGAACATGATACACAAACATGTAGGCAGAGGCTACTCTTTCGTTTCCCAAACACCCAGACCTGAATAATCACACAGAAACTATATTAATTCCAACATCGTTTGGCCAATGGTTCATGAATATTTCTAGCTAGTTCTTAAATCTTAAATCAACCCATTTCTATTAATCTGTGTATCATCACAAGGCTGTGACTTACCGGAAAGGTTTTGGGTGTTTGTCTCGTTTTTCAGCTACATAAATGTCTTCCTGTGTTGGAGGGAAGCCGCTAGTTAGTTCCTGGCCGCTTAGCTCTGAAATAATCACACAGAAACCATATTAATTAAATCACTGCTTGGCCCATTAGCTCTAGCTTCTTATTGGCTAACTCTTACATATTAATTTAACCCATCTCCATTAATCTGTGTATTGTCACGTTCAGCGGCTCCATGGCTTCTCTCTGACTACACCCTTCTTTTTCCCAGCGTTCAGTCCAGTCCTCCCTGCCTAGCTCTGCTCTACTCCACCCTGTTCTGCTATAGGCTCAAAGCAGTTCTTTATTCATTAATGGTAATCACAGCATACAGAGGGGTATCCTACATCATTCCTGACTGACTATTCTCTCTCTATATCTCTTCCAGCCTGGCTATATTCTGCCTTGTCATAGGCCAAAGTAGCTTTATTCATTGGCCAATAAAAGCAACACATATACAGAAGGACATCCCATATCACAAACGCATCACCACTAAACCATAACCTTTCCTTTCTTTTCTTGTCTCCAAGACCTCATGTTAATATTATATTGTAAAATACAGTACAACTTTTAAGTTAAGATTTATTTTTATGTGTATTAATGTTTTGCCGGTTATGTTTATGTCTGCCACATACATGCCTTGTGTCCACAGAGCCCAGAAGAGGCTGTCAGATACCCTGAAACTGGAGTTATAGGTGGTTGGCTCCTGTAAAACAAAAATAATTTTTTAAAAAAAGTTACATAGTTCTTATTCCAAAAGGAAAGAACCAGGACATAGGAGCAATGAAGCTAAAGCAACCCCCACTCCCCCAAATTAGTAGTGTAAATAAAATCCCATAGCTCACTGTCTGGCATCTGGAGTTCACTCATGATCTTCTGAGATCCACAGGGCTTGGGTACCAAGTCTCACCTCCCCAGCTCTGCCATCCACCACACACACACTTGCAGGCTCAGGATGGCTCTATTCCACACCTGCTTGGTAGATATCTCATGTGGCCTCTCTGCGGCCTCTCTGCGGGGGCTCCAACACTGCCGCAAGGGGTCAAATCTTAGCTGCTCTACATGATCTCTTCGTGTCTTTAAAACCAGTACCACATGGGAGACGCTTAGGCATCACTTGCCAAGTTCTGCTGCCAGCTTGACGTACAGCCTTGAGCCCTTTGGACTACAGTTTCAATGTGCTGATCTTGTCCCAATGAGGCATGGAAGTCTACACTCCAGGGATGCTGATATTTTATTCATCACAGCTGATTTTGCAGCTCCAGCTGACCAGCGTCCATTGTCCCAGTAAATTACAGAAAGTTTCATTTCAGTGCTGGCAGTCTCTTGATAATCACTGCTGATTCTTGCAACCACAGACTCTTAATCCAAAATATCACACAAATGTGGCCCCGATAGAGTCTTTGTGTCCCTTAGAAATGTCACAAACCAGGCTTCTGTTGTCTGTATTTCTCTGAACATTCTTAGCCCCAAGCTCCCACAGAAGAGCCCACTAAGCTCTGAGGACCCAGTGGCTTTTCTAGCTCCGTGTTTCAAGTATTTCCACAATCTTCCAGCAAAGCAACACAGCTAGGTCTCTTACAGCAACATCCCACTGACCCGGGTACCAGTTTCTAGTCTAGTCTGCTTTTCTGTTGCTTCGATAAAATCCTGTTTTCCAAAGCAACTTGGGGGGATGAAAGGGTTTATCATCCCTCCTGGCTCACGCTTCCAGGTCACAATCCATCACTGAGAAGCTAGGGCAAGTGTTCAATCAGGAATGAAGCAGAAGTCATGCGGGAGTGTTGCTGGCTGGCTGGCTCTCTGGCTTATGCTTAGCTAGCTTTCTTCTACAGGCCCACCTATGTGGGGACACTGCTGCTTACAGTGGCCTGGACCCATCTGCATCAACCATCACTCAAGGCACTCTCTCACAGACACGGCTTCACATGGCCAATCTGATTGAGGCAATTGTGCAGTTGAGGCTTTCTCTTTATAGGTGATTCCAGGTTGTGTCAAGCTGACAATAAAAATCAAGACATTTATTTAGTGTGTGTGTGTGTGTGTGTGTGTATGTGTGTGTGCGTGTGTGTGTGTGATATGTGTACTAGGGACTGAACCCAGGGCCGCAGGCATTTTATCAGTACCCTACCACCGAGCTACCTCCTCCACTCTTCACCCTGTTGGTCCTTGTTGGTTTGTTTTGAGATAGACTATGTAACTGTCGCTTTCCTGGAACTCAATATGTAGACCAGGCTGGCTTCCGACTGACAAATATCCCCCTACCTCAGCCTCCCAGCTGCTGGGATTAAAGGTGTGGGAACTATGCCTCACTAGCTATTTTCATTAAGAACGCTGAAACAAAGACCAATCATGTGTGCAAATCACTTTTGAAGATGCATTTGATTTGAAAAAAAAAAACTTGAATTATGTGTATGTTTGTGTATTTGAGTGTAGGTGCCTGTAGAGGTCTCTGGCAGCTACAAGCAGTTTTGTGTGTATGTATGTTGTGTCTGCCCTGAAGTCTGATGTCTTTTTTTTTGTTAAAACATATTGTGTGTTTGTGTGAGTAAGACCTGTATTTGGCATCCAGGTCTTTGTGTGGAGCTCAAAGGACAATTTTATAGAGTTTTTTTTCTCTCCTTCTACCAGGGACCCAACTCAGATCTTCAGGATTGGTAGGCAAATGCTTCTCCTGCGGAGCCATCTTCCAAGCCCTGACAGCCCGTCCTTCCCTTACGCGCCACCAACAGCGGTGGCAATAAGAGATGTTGTAGCCGTTGGTGGGTGGGCAGGGTTCTCTGACGTCTTATAACATCACTTCCTGGCTGTGAGCAAACTCAGTGGCTTTTTCCTTACATATTAGTCACCGAGACCTTAGGGTCTGAGGTACTGTAGTCACATAGGGGGACAACAATGACCTTTAAGGAGCTTGAGGAAGGGGTTGAGAGGTTAGAAGACATGTGATGTGATAATCCATCTCTGAGAGAGCCTGGCACTGGAGGTAGTGGCTGCTTCCTCTTCTTTCATGGAAGAATTGTTGGGGAGCACATGGGTGGCTCCTGAGCTTAGGGTGCTCAGCACTGGACATTTTGGACTGTTCAGTGCTGCTTGAAGAGTCCTGCTCTTTGCATTTTTTGGATGGCCACAGCCTTTCTGACCTCCTCTCACCAAGTCCTAGTGTTAGCAGCCCTTCCCTCGCCAGGTTATGTCCATGAAGAACGTCGATACACATCGTCAAATATCCCCGGAGGAACGAAATTGCTGCAGGTGGAGTAGCAGTCTCACCAGGAAGTCAGAAGTCTAGACGCGGAGGATGGTGAGGAAGCCCTCCTTTCAGTTGCTCTCAAGTGGTCCAAACCTGAGTGGAACTCGCTCAGCCGAAGGCTGGAAGGACCATAGTATCCTGTGTAGAGCTGAAGTTAATTACTAGTGAGTAGAGGCAGGGGCAGGAAACAGGAGGGGGGGTTATTCCAAGTCACGTGTTTCCCGGGTGGCCTACCCATGGGTGTTACTTACAACAGACGCCATCTGGCAGCTTCTTCTCTCAACTAGTCTTGCTAAGAACATGACGAGCTCTTAAAAATCAACATTTTAAAACGCTGCCCGCACAAAAGCTCAGGGCCCTTTTATTTGTGGATCTGAGATAGAGGGTTTCGTGTGTGTTCACCAACCAAGATCCCTTCTGCAGAAGGCTGTTTGAACAAGACCCACCTGCCACGAAAGCTCAGCGGGCGCCGAGGCCAGAGTCGGGGAGACTGGGGAAAAGGTAAAAGGAATAGTGAGGGCCCGAGTCTAAGGTGGAATGGAAGCGGGAGGCGGGAAGCGCAGAGACAAGCAGATGATATAACCAGCTGGTCTTGGATGGCGCTCAGGAGAAGGGAGTTAGGCAAGGCCCAGGCTGTCTGGTTTGGGCATCACCTTTTGATAGGGGATGAGAAGGGAAGAACCAGAGGAGGCAAGGACAGGACAGGGAAGAAGGTGGTGCATTGGGGTAGCTAGTCGGGACCATGTAGGAAATGACTGCAGCCCTGGAAGCTGAGAAGGAGGCTGGAGATAAGGCTGTGAGTCAGGCTTTGCAGGTAACAGCTGAAGCTGTGGGTGAGATTGCCCAGGGGACTGTGTGGAAGGAGACGGAGCCGAGAGGCTGTGTGAAGACCTGAGGAACCGCAGCTGTTTTCCGTTCTGAGTCAAATCCTACTCAAGTTCTCTGTCCCACGATTCCTGTCCCAGCCCACAGCCCACAGTAATTGCTCCATTCTTTACGCCCTCCTCTAAGGAATCTGAGCTTCTTGTCTTGTTCCACCCAAAGCGTGACCACACTGAGGTGTTTTGGAGCCAACAACAAAGGTATTTCTGTTTGCTTTGCTGAGTTTTGCCCACTGCTAGCTCTAATTAAAGCATGGGTTCCATTTGGGGGAGGGGTGTCCTGTTCCTGGTTCCTCTAAATCAGGTAAATCTGGCCGCAAACTCTCCCTCTGAGTGTTTTGACGGCCCCTGCTATGGGATTCTTAGTTAAAGGTTCTGGGTCCCCTGAGTGTTTTGACTAGAGGACAAGGCTCAGGTCCCCTAGAAAGAGATCACAATCCATTTCCTCCTGGGCAGCCCTGGGTTCAGGGATGATTCAGTAAACATGCCTTGGGTTTGCTTGGTGGATGCCAAACCCTGATTCTGAGAGCAGTTTGGGAGATGCTCTCCCGTGAGTGTCCCTTTAAAACCGTCAGATGGCCAGTGGTTTATTTCACTAAAAGTAAGTTAGATGGCGAAGCAACGTGCTGGACAATGGAGCCTGGGATCATTGTTTATTTTGGAAAAAAATCTCAAGATTCCGTTAATCCAGTTGTAATTGGGGATCAGTACTGGAAAGACTGGTTAGGGGCCTTTGAGAGCCAGGCTGAGGAAGGACAGCTCAGAAGCGCTGTCAACTGTTTTCTCTCCTCACTTGGGTTATCTGCCAGAGAAGGTACAGCTGATCCCTGGGCGGTTTTCACCAGGCAGCTTCTGAACTTTAACCTACTGTTGCAAGCAGAATCATGCGTGGGAGTCACAGGATCTGGGCCCCCAGCAAGGGGTTACCTAGACGACAGGCATGCTCTGACTGCATCTGGCCCAGGCTGTGAGGGGTGCCAGGGCCTGTTAGTTAGTTCTGGTGTATAAACAGGGGGTGGGCACCAGAGAGCCATAGTGACTCCCAGAGAAGGCAGTGTGGTCTAGAGAGCTTGGTCCTTCCCTCTGCTACTGGGGTAAAGGTTAACAGCATTTGGGGCAGTGGCTTGGGCTGTCATGCCGTTTACTCATCTGTCCTGAGTGTACTCTGTGTGCACTCTTGGTTTTTGCCCCCAGAGGTTTTTTTTTTTTTTTTAAACCCTAGATGATTTTCCTTCCTGCCCATGTCGCCTGTTTACTGATGTGTGAGTCATAGGTTGTGGACCCAGTGTCCACAACCAGGAGCATCCAGGCATGGTTCAGCTGGACAGCAGCTGGCAGGGCTGACTCCTGACTGGCACTGGCAGGTGCTTCCATCCTTCCCTTCTGCCCAGGGTCCTCTCTTTTCTCTCTGCTACCCCTCTGCCATACTTCCTCCCACTTTAGCTCAGTGGCTTTGTTGGAGCTTACTGAAGCTTTAAACGCCCTGCGTTGGGAGGATGGCTATGCCTAGCCTACATTCCCAAACTCAATTCAGCACTTTTGTTTCTTTTTAGGTTTAAAGAGATCTCATGAAGCATAGGGGCAGTTCCATAGGGCAGTACCATCACCGTTAGTCCTACTCTGTCTTTTATTTCTTCACACATGTGAAGTTTGTAACTGTGGATTTATGCAATCCTGTTACACGTCATTTTCTTTTATTTCCCTTTGGCAGGAGTCACCTCATTTTTACCCTGGATCTGGGAATATGTTCCGGGTGGTGAAGCCGTAGGGCCGAGGTGAGAGTGGACTTCAGATGGGAGGGGTTATAGGAGTGGGCAGCAGAGAGGCAGAGGAAGGGCGCGTTGGCCTTTGTAGGCATCTGGGGCTTGCTGGTGGGGGTCATGTTTTCAGCCTCCTACTAGGGCAGGTGGACTTTTTCTGTCACCTTCTGCAGCAGCCTGCCTCCTCTGGCTGTCGGTTGGTGTGACTCAGGAACAGTGGGAATGTGGAAGGCAGAGGAAACACACCAGGGAAGCTGTTCTTGAAGCCGCTTGGGATTCCTTATCTCTCCATCCTTTTGGTAGAGCAACAGGAAAACTACTTTCTCTTCGCCCTGGGAAAGAATGGCCTGATGGTTAGCATGGAGGGCCTGGCTGGCGCTGGTTGCTGCAGCAGAAACTCTGGAAACCGACATGACGGCCCACAAGTGGTTGCTACGGTGGCAGTGAGATGCTGGGAAGGCTGTGAGGGTGCTCCACAGCCTGACTTAATGTGAACAGTCCCAAGAAGTCCCAGGGCAAATCCAGTAAGAGCGGTGCGGTGGGCTCATGTCCGGTGGGCAGATAGAGGGGGAGACTATGAATAGTAGGAGCCCCTTACAGTTTCAAAGGTTAGTCCATTATCATCATCCGGCATACAGGCAGATGTGGTGCTGGAGTAGCTGAGAGTCCTACATCTTGCAGAAAACAGAAAGTTGTATGACTGTCACACTAAATGAAGCTTGAGAAAAAGACCCCGAAGCCCACCCCCACAGTGACACACTTCCTCCAAGGCCACACCTCCTAATAGTGCCACTCCCTTTTGGGGGGGTCATCTTCTTTCAAACCACCACAACCTTGATTTGTAAATTTTATGTGTTTGTGTGTTTTGCTTTCATGTTTGTACACTGAGAACAATCTGGAAGGAGGAAATTCACTCGCGTGACTGGTGCCCCTGGAGGACTGGAGAGAGCATCTGGCCTTCTGAGCCTGGAATGAGAGAGGGCTATGAGCTGCTATGTGGGTGCAGAGACTTCTGGAAGAGCACCAAGCGTTCGAAACTTCAGAGCTGTCTCTCTAGTCCAGTGCTTGTTTTTAATCCCAGCATTCAGGGGCCAGAGGCAGGTGGATCTCCAGTGCCAGATTGGTTTACATAGCAAGTTCCAGACCATCCAGGGCTGCGTAGTAGGACCTTGTCTCAGTAAAACAATGACAAAAATAAACAATAAAAGAAGCCCTTTGGGGTCAGAGCTGGGTCAGAGGTCAAGGATCACTGTTTAACCTTGGAGGATTCATTCTCTTAGCCTCAGTTTCTTTCTGCGAAGAAAAGAGCATCCTGGTCTAGATATTTTAGGTGTTTGGTGAGATCACCTGGGACAAAGGGAGTGCTTCTTGCGGTTAGTGCCGGCTCTTACCTTACCTTTCTTTTAGGGACGGCCATTTCTTTTCTTTTCTTTCTTTCTTTTTTTTTTTTTTTTTTTTTTTTTTTTTTTTTTTTTTTTTTTTTTTTTTTTTTTTTTTGGTTTTTCGAGACAGGGTTTCTCTGTAGCTTTGGAGCCTGTCCTGGAACTAGCTCTTGTAGACCAGGCTGGCTTCGAACTCACAGAGATCTGCCTGCCTCTGCCTCCCAAGTGCTGGGATTAAAGGCCTGTACCACCACCGCCCGGCTGGACTACCATTTCTTTTGCTTCCTCCTAAGACCCACCTTTCCTGCTCCTTCAACCTACTATGGAGAGACTGTCAAACCTGGCTGCTCTGGTGCCTTCAAATCCGATTGCGTATATCCTCACGACAGCTGGTTCCCATTTCTCTGGCTATGACTTCCTGGGTGTCTGATGGATTGGAGAATGAGAGGACCACGGGGAGAAGACTGGTCCACAGAATTCATGGGCCTGACCATGAGTCTGAGATGTCCCCACTATGGAATCCTATCATGCACATGAGGTCTGGAAAGGTGGGCTCAGGGGGGTTTTGTGTGAGCATTCTAGCCTCTGGGATTTAGGCAAAGGGGATAGAAAGTTGAGCCAAGCTTTCCTGGCTCATCTCCTGTCCTTGGAACCTTATCCTTCACTGAGATAACCAGAGCTTGGCTAGGTGACTCACAAGGAGGTTTAACCCCTTCCTGGATGTTTCAGGACCAGTTCCTGGAAAACTGGGGGAAACAAGCAGATATAGGAAGAATTGTTCATTGATGGATATTTATGAGAAGCCGACATTGCAGAGAGCATATAGGTATCTGTTATCAAACAACTGAAACCCTTCCAGGAGGAAGGAAAAGAACTGAGTGTTTAAATAAATAAACAAGAGAACTCAGCTTGCAGCCATTGCTGTAAAGATAAAGAGGCAGGCAAATGGCTCTCAACTTTGAAGGTGCAATGCATCGTAGTCACCTGGAGGGTTAGAGAAAACACAGGTGGCCAGCCCCCACCCCCAGAGCTTCTGGTTCAGTGTGTCTAGGGTGCAGCCAACATTTGCATTTCCAGCAAGTCCTCAGGTAATGTAGTTCCTACTGATCTCTGGACCCACTTTGAGAGCCAGGATGATGGTGTGAATGTATGTGATGCTATGTGTGGGTGATGATGTGCATTCGGGGGAGGGGTGATGGTGTGAATGTTGGGGACAATGATGCTGAGGGGTGATGGTACGTGCAGTGGTGGTGATATGTGTGGGGGTGATGGTGTGTGTGTAATGGGATAATGGTGTGAGGGGCTGATGGTGCCAGGATGGGTGTTGGAGGTTGATGGTGTCAGGGAACTATGATATTGGGGGTAATGGTATCAGAGGCTGCTGGTGTAGGGGTGGTGTGTATGTGTGTGTGATGTCAAAGTGATAGAAGCTGCATTATTTGTAGTTCTGAGGTCAAGGACAAAGAAAAGGAAAACCTCTCCCCTTTCCCTCTGCTTTTGTCAATATTCAGAATAGCTTTTGGAATCTCCTTGAGCGCTGTCTTAGGATGCAAGTCTGGTGCTCCTTTGCAATTGAAAATCTTTTCATGTCTATTTATTCTCCACCCCTGGATCTTGCACTGTAGAAACCCCGATGGGAGCTCTGGTTGTATATAGTCCAGACCCACCTCAGATGTCACCCCTATATCTGTGCTTACATTAAAAAAAATCTGTGTACATAAAAATTACTGTGGATGAATAGATTATAATTAATACCAAGGCAGACGGTACAACTTCTTGATTGGCCTGCAGTGTCTGTTGCAGACCTGCCATAACCAAAACTGTGCTACCTGATTTCAAATATTCATTTGATCAGTTATTTACACCTGAGCATTCTGCTAGGTACACTAAAGATAGGTTCAGGCCCACATGACCTCATGGTCTGATTGGGGATACAGAAGAGTTGCTAGGTAATCACATGTAAGGCGTCATGGCAGCGGAAGAACAGGGTGGCATGGCATCATCACAAAACCTTAAGCTGACAGAGGGCTTCTGGGAGGAGGTGGCAAATATAATGAAGACTGAGTAGGTTAGGAATGGTGTAGAGGAGGAAACGTGCACAGTCGTTTTGGACAGAGATGCAGGGTAGCCGGGCAGTTGGTGTAATTCCAGCACTGGGAGGCAGAGGCAGGGGCAGGTGGATCTCTGAGTTTGAGGTCAGCCTGGTTTACAGAGTGAGTTCCAGGACAACCAGGGCTATGCAGAGCAACCCTAGCTTGAAAAAACGAGAGAGAGAGAGAGAGAGAGAGAGAGAGAGAGAGAGAGACAGACAGAGAGAGAGAATAGGCAAAAGCCCAGGTGAGGGAGTACAGGACACCTCCCCCGACGAGCACAAACTGGGCCAAGAGGTGGGGCCAGATCTTGAGTGACCTTTCAGGGATGAAGGAGCAATGAATTTTAGGAGTCACTGAAAAAAATGTCCCCTGGATTTCATTGGTGGGTTTCTGTTTACCCGGAGTGTGAGGTTCCGGCTTATGCTCAGTGTGGGGATTAATCTGACACCCTTGTTAGGACAGCGTGAGAAGCCAAGGACTGGCTTTTGCTGTGAGTTGGCTCCGCTGGCCGTCAGGCCCTGGGCCCCTGCTTTCACTTCCTCCCACCTGTGGGACTAGGAGTCTGGGCAAACCAGTTTTGAATTCTCCGCATCAAAGAGCCTTCTCAGAAGCAAAGGCCCAGCTCTATTGCATTAGAGAAAGAATACATCCAGAACAGACTATATCCTGAACAGTTGTAGAAATGCGCTGGGTAGCACTGTCCTCGGTACTGCTGGGCCCAGAGACCCGCAGGGTAAACTTCCCTGTAGCCTGTCTGCACACCTGTCATATTTTCGGGGCTCTGTGACCTTCAGTCAAGGTGACTTGGTTCTGACATCTCACTCTTTATTGTTGGAATATGGGGACAGTGGCTGCCCCTAGGA
>PVIU01010330.1:0-70751 GCA_004026605.1 Ondatra zibethicus | reverse complement strand
TTGTTTTACTTGTTAGGTTTAAATTGTCTTTTCTTATTGCTGCTAAATATACTGTTCACATAAAATACCTGTCCACCAACTAGAAAATATCATTTTGTGTGAGGTAACCCAGACCCAGAAAGACAATTATCACATGTACTCACTCATAAGTGGTTTTTAAACATAGAGCAAAGAAAACCAGCCCACAAATCACAACCCCGGAGAACCTAGACAGCAATGAGGACCCTAAGAGAAACATACATACATCTAATCTTCATGGGTAGTAGAAAAAGACAAGATCTCCTGAGTAAATTGGGAGCATTGGGACCTTGAGAGAGGGTTGAAGATGATGGAAGGGGTAGGGAGGGGAGCAGAGAAAACTGTAGAGCTCAATAAATATCAATAAAAAAATCAAAAAAGAATACCTGTTCACCATCTGAGAAACTGACAGTGACTCCCATGCCTTCCCTTAAGCCTGTCTGTGAGGATGCCAACTGTCTATGAAACTGTTATTGACACAAACATCTAAGGCCATTGGGCAATAACTTAAAAATAAGCATAAAAATCTCTTCAGACTGAATACAATGTCCCAAACTTCATTGATGTTACTGTTTGATCTAATATGTAAAGCAAAACTAATTTAATAACTTTGAAGGAAGGATTCCAACACCCATTCCTTCATTAGATTTTAAAATATTCTCTGTAACAATAGGGTTTATTCTGCCGGAGGAATAAAACACTAATTACTCTTTTCCCAATAGTATATAAATAAATTTTTTAAATCAATGCTCAAAATATTTTAAAAGTAATTATATTGATCTTTCCATAATGTTTTCACTGCAAATATTTTCTTTTAATTTCCATTATTCCTTTAAGGCATTGGCTTTAATAGATCTTGCTTTAATGGTTTCTCATGTGATGCATGTCACTGGCTTATATTAACATTCTGTCATCAACCAAGTAAATAACCTCTTCGTAGTGTAGTGCAGTTTTCTACTGCTAAAATGACATTCATAAATGCATTATTTAGAGTTTAAAATTAGGTACTTTTCAATACTCCCAAAGAAAAGAAAATGGAAATTTGAAAAGCATCAAAAATCCATAACTTCACACAAAAACCCATCATAAAAGAAATCATTGTGCCCTAGATTGGCTGTGTGTCCTTTTGTTAACCTGAACACATTGCAGAAACTGTGCTCACTACTGCCCCTCATGTCTTTTATATTCAAGGGATAAAAGGTTGTCATTTGGAAGAAGTGTTGGCTTCCTATTCTCTCTGACAGTGGAGAAGATACTAAATTGGGACAATGACAAAGCAAGGAGTGAAAAATGATGCTTTGCAGTGAAAATATGACTCAAAATTTCTTTTTAAAAAGTTGAGATTTTCCATGGGGCTGAAGAGATAGCCCAATGCCTAACAGCACTGGCTGGTCTTATAGAGGATATGCATTTAGCACCCACATGATGGTTGAACCTGATTGTAACTCCAGTCCCAGGGGATCCTATGTCCTCTGATGGCCTATGTGAACACCAGGCATAAATGTGCTGCAAAGGCATACATGTAAGCAAATATTCATCCACATAAAGTAAAAATAAAGTTTTCAAAAATAAAAAGATGAAATGTAAGAACTCTAATATTTCTGTAACATATCCACTCCAGTTCTAAGTACTGGTGTCTTCTCTATCCCTTCACCCCAATGGAGTAATTAAACAAACATCTCTACTCCAGTCCTAACCAATACTATCTTTCTACCCCTTCACCCTGATGAAGCAAGCAATGTGCTTATTTAGGTGCACAGGGTAGCATACAGGAGAATGGTCACAAATTTCAGTTCATATGACTTGAAGGAAGAATTCTTTTCTGTTTCAACTCTATTACTTACACACTGGATAGGTGATTTTGTGTGAAAGCAGGGTATAATTTTGAAAACATTTCCTATATAACTCAAGTCATGAAATCGACATAAGGTCCTGTCTGTGCCTAGCCAATAAGGAGCAACCAAGTGGTGTTTCCTGAGTGCCTAGCAAGAGGCCATGTCAGAGGTCCTGATTGTGCCAAGCCAACAAGAGACAAAAATGAAATGTCAACTGCAACAGATCAGAATGCCTGAGTACTGGGAAGGTATATGTATTCCCCATTGTTAATTAAATGAGTCATTGTTAATTAAACGAGTCTGCTGTAAGCCTTCTACCTAACTCCCAGCATCTATGGTCATTGACGTTGCTTCTTTTCATCCACTTCCGCGAGGAAGACATTAGGACCTAGCAATAGGCATCCATACAGTTTTCAGCACAGGTCCTCCTCATATACATCTCTTCAGTTCACAGCTTCTGCTGCCAAGGGATTGCTTATGGTCAAACTGTGCATTTTAAGTTAGATACTCACATCCTTCAAGTATAAGCCTCAGTGTAGTTTCTTTTCTCACATTCCCACCCAAGGCTCCTTCTATACTTTAATGTCATAGCCAAGGAGATCACAGTGCAACCAGATAAAGCTCTTCTGGAAGTCTCTGTGAATTCTCAATGGACACCTTGAGTCTCCCCCTCCACTCACTCTATACATCAGACTTCATCGTTAAAGTCTGATGTATCCTAAGGATGAAAGTCAAGGTCTCCTGCCAATCATACAGCCAATCACACAAACATTTCATCACTTCTAAATACCCTTTTAATTCATTTGCCTAGTGGGATCTGCAGTGAATATATATCATTTGGTGTGGCTCTGAAGGCCCTTCCAGAGATGATTCAGCGAGAAAGATCTCATCCTGAATGTGGGTGGTATCATCCATGGACTGAGAGCCCAGGTAGAATATAAAGGGAAAATGCCCTATGGTGTAACATGAAGGCCTTCTTGTTGGAGTTTCTGTCCTGCCCAGTTCCCACAGCCAGTAAGCCCCAAAGAAATCACACAGAGAGGTCTATATTAGGTTATAAACTGATTGGCCCATTAGCTTAGGCTTCGTATTAGCTCTTATAACTTATATTAACCTATTATTCTTATCTATGTTAGCCACATAGCTCGGTACCTTTTCAGCAGGGCAGGTCACATCCTGCTTCTTTGGTGGTCTGGGCAGGACTGGGGAGGAATGGGCTTCCTCCTTCCCAGCATTCTCCTGTTCTCATTGCCCCACCTTTACTTCCTGTCTGGTTATCCCACCTATACTTCCTGCCTGGCCAATCAGCGTTTATTTAAAACATGATTGATAGAATACAGACAATTCTCCCACACCAATATGGTACTAGTTTTCTCTTTCCTTGTCCATCATATTGTAAAGTGAATGTGAATCTCCTCACCATGATGGACAGAAATTTCTAAAACCATGAGACAAAATATACCCTTTCTATGTTAATATGCTTTTGTAAAGTGTTTTAGTCCCAGCAACAAAAGCTAACCATTACACATACTTGTATCCTGAGAAGACCTATACCTTTTCTAGTAAGATACCTTTTTCATCTCTGACAGAAGAACTATGGTGATAGAATGCACATAAATAAGAGGGAACTGTCATCCAATGCATCTTAAATAAATTAATCTCATGACTGGTCAGTTAAATAATTGAAAAAAATCCACCTTTACAAGTCAAGAACTTGGTAAATAACATCCTTACATCCTTCCTCTTCACTCTCACTAAGATACCAGTAAAATATTATCTGGCTACTGAGAAATAATAATTTACAACTTTTGTTCAAAATGGCAGACCAGAAGAAACATAAAGAGATGTGTAAAGTGGAAATATGTTTCAACAACTCACCTGGCTAATTATAATTTATGGCCCTCCCCTGCCCATGCTGTGATTGTCACTGATTAATCATTCCCAATAAAGTGTTTGTAGAAGAAAAATGATTAATTACAACTCATGATGACAGACTCTATGGTGGCCGTCTTTCTGCTAGGCATTTCTGAGTTGGCTTATGTCGAGGATTCATCCTGGCAGCTGTCAGCCATTCAGGACCTTTGGGTGATAGAAGACAGCTTCTACATAAAATGCACAGTCTTTAAAACTGCTAAAAATAATAAAACAAAAATGATTTGACCATGGCACCGGCAGTGCTTGGTTAAAGCTTGTGAGTTCACTTCTCTGAATTTTTTCCATAAAATAATTATGACAGTATCCTATAAAAATCAGTAAAACTTTCAATTACGAAGATTCTAATAACAGTTGAGTAGATTTTTTAAAGTAGAGACTGAAGGAAATCCCCTTGAAAATATTTGGTGTGTTATAAATTCACATTACCAAAAATGGACTTTGTACTGTGACAATCTATATGTATATCTATATTTGTAAACATAGTGATACACAAAGACAGATACACATATGCACAGGCTTTTAAAGTTATAATTAACATCAATATTCAGAACTACTTTTTCAAAGTAAATTATGTGACTCTTGGTTCAATAATCCTTAAAAGCTCTAAGGTAGTGGCAGCTGACCATTAAGTCAAGACCAGTGAGTGAATGATTGATTGGTGAGGCTGCACACACCGGTGCAGAATTCTATGCTACATACAAAGAGTAGACACAGTTACTAACATTTTCACACAAAAACTCTGTTTCACAGAAAAGACGGTGTTTCTTGCCAAAGCTTCCCAGGAACCAGTGTGAGTATGGAGGCAATAACCCTTGTCTTGTAACTCCAATTCAGCAGGCTGTTTTCTTTATCAGATTTCATCTCCAAATCGAACTCCAATTTCAACAAATGGCGAAGACATTTATGGCCAATATATCCCATTTCCCCTCAAAACATCACCTCTGAAGTCAATTCCAAGAATTTAATTGTATGAGACAAACAGCAACTGTTGCTTTTGTGAAATACATTTTTTTGCCCCATTCAGAGACCAAAACATCACAACATTGGCAAAATGAAAAATCTCATAAAGCGGCAGTTCCTTTCCATCATAGCATGGCTGAGAGATGCAATTAATAAAAATGGAGAAGCTCAACACCGGAGCAGTACCCAAAGTAATAACTACCTTTATGAATATGAGACGTGGGTCTCAGGGTATCATGAGGCTGGTGTTTGCTGTATTGATCACATTGTCAGACAGCATATTTCATATCACTGAACATGTCCTATTCTAGGCATGCAGGAAAGGGACACCAGAGGAAACACAAAAGTCAGAGGATATCTGAATGCTTGCAAACCCACGTTTCTTACAGCAATAAAGTAGGGCTAGCTTAGAAAGCCAGGCAAGGGATGAGAGAAAATTAGGAAAGCATCCATAGCTGAAGAAGAATGTGAACATGTGCTAAGTATGGGCAGCGTTGCCTGAAATCCCTAGTCATCTGAAGGTCTGAGTTGCCTGAGCTGCCTGGAAAGTTGTCCGTTTCTCATTTTCATACATTGGCAAATATGTGCGTCATCTACGTAGTACATACACACTTGCTATAAAAACATCCTTTCCAGAGTGCTCACCAGCCACCCCACACACTGTGCTGCTTGAAATGGCCTCTCATCCTGAAATTGTGACCCCAGGTAAGGAGTTCAACCTGGCCTATACTCCATCCACCCCACTTCCTGAGGAAACTGGAGATATTCTGGAACCTTGCTTCCAATGAACATTATTCACTTCTCATGTGACCACAGCCCCTGCCACACAAGGACGACCTGTAGAAACAGTGACCTCTTCACAAACTTCTTAAGACTGTCAGTGTGACTCTTCTAACAGTACAAAGAGTTCATACCTGAGTTCAAAAGTAGTACCTATCTCTAGTTGAACCGGTACCATGTCTGATGCTTCATTTGTCCATCAATACAGCTTCCCCCAAACTGAACCCCAAACAATTTGTTTGAGAACTTAAAAAGTTGGGGTAACATCAAATATAAATACCTATACAGCAAAGGCGAGGTCTCATAGCCATAGGAAAAATGCTACCAACGACCTAATTCCAGATGCATGTGTCCCATCAGAAAACCACAAACAGTATGAATAAACAAGACAATATGGACTCCCATCATAATTCTCCCCGAGCAAAGCAACTTAGCTGATACACAAGATAATGAGTTAAAAAATGCAAAGTATTCAAGGAACTCAAAGAGAATATAAATAGATGCCAGAATGAAGACCTCAAAAAATACAAACGGTTGAATGAAATAATGAAAACAAATTAAGATATGAAAATAAAGCTTTACAAAGAGGTAGATTCTCTAAACAAATGACAAACAAATAAAAATTAAAGTGAAAAGTGCAGCAAATCGAGTGAGAAACTCAGAGGAAATCCCATTAATATATTCTGTTAAGTGGAATAGTATTTAAGACAGGGTATAAGATTTAGATTACTCAGTCAAACAAAATGGATACAGACCTAAACAGAGAACTCTCAATAGAGGAATCTAAAATGGCTTAAAGACACTTAAGGAAATGTTCAACATCCTTAGTCATCAGAGAAATGTAAATCAAAACAACTCTGAGATTCCATCTTACACCTGTAAGAATGGCCAAGATCAAAAACACTGATGACAACTTATGCTGGCAAGGTTGTGGGATAAAAGAAACACTTCTGCATTGCTGGTGGGAATGCAAGCTGGCAATTTCTCAGAAAATTAGGAAACAACCTTCCTCAAGACCCAGTAATATCACTTTTGGGTATATATCCAAAGGATGCTCAATCGTGCCACAAGGACTATGTTCATAGCAGCATTGTTTGTCATAGCCAGAAGTGGAAACAACCTAAATGCCCCTTGACCAAAGAATGGATAAGGAAAATGTGGTACATTTACACAATGGAGTACTACACAGCAGAAAGAATAACAACATGAGTGAGGGGACCCAGACCCAGAAAGACAATGATCACATGTACTCACTCATAAGTGGTTTTTAAACATAAAGCAAAGAAAACTAGCCTACAAATCACAATCCCAAAGAACTTAGACAACAATGAGGACCCTAAGAGAAACATTCATAGATCTAATCTACAGGGGAAGTAGAAAAAGATAAGATCTCCTGAGCAAATTGGGAGCATGGGGGCCTTGGAGGAGGGTTGAAGGATAGGGGAGAGGCAGGAATGGAAGCAAATAAAACTGTAGAGCTCAATAAAAATCAATAAAAAAAACCCACAAAAATAGTTAAATGTAAAAACCAATGCAGGAACTCTAGTGAAGCACAATTAATGAAAACCCAGACACAGATATTGGGGTTCAACCTAAAAGTCAGAAAAAAATAGCCACTGACTCTTATCTACAACTCAGTACAAAAGTGGTGATCCTACCTCCAGAAAATCTCAGAATGAGACTGAGTCTGTGAGCTGTCTCCTCCCATTTTATATTCCTCTCTTGGTCTGGGATTAAAGGCCTTCACCACTGGGATAAAGGCATTCATCCCCCTGTTGCTATGGCAAACTACCATGGCTCCTGGGATTAAAGGTGTGTGTCACCACTGCCTGGTCTGTCAGGCTGACCAGTGGAGCTGTTTTACTCTCTGATCTTCAGGCAAGTTTTTTTTATCAAAGTACAAATGAAATACCACTACACTCTGGAACCGTAGAAAAAGGTCAAACCTATAAATAATAAGTGCAGAAGGAAGATAAGAGACCTGTGTCAAGGCACAGAAAATATTTCAAGAAAATAATCAAATAAAATATCCCTAAATCTAAGTAAAGTGATGCCTATCAAGTTCAAAGGCATACATCAAACCAAATAGACAAGAGCAGGAATTAAACTCACCATATCACATAATAGTCAAAACATTAAAAATACATAACAAAGAATGGATATTGAAGTCTAAAAAGGATAAGGACAAAGTCACATATCAAGACAAGCTCATCAGAATAATATTTGACTTTTCAATGGAGACTTCGAAAGCCAAAGGGTCTAGAATAATGCTATACAACTTCTGAAATACCACATAGGGTAACCCTAACTATTATACTAAGCAAAACTATCAGTTATAATAAAAGGAAAGAAAAACTTTTGGTGAATAAAACAGGTTTTATGACCAATTTAAGCCTAATGTTCAGAGTATATTAGAAGGAATTCCTTGGTATAAAAAGGAAGTTAAACACACTAAAGAATACACACAGAAGTAACAAATAATTCCAGAGCTCTTAATCCAAAGAGGTACAATCATGCATTACAAAATCAATAAAAATGACAGGAAATAATACACATTTTTAATGATAGCTAAATAGTAATGATCTCATTAATATATGGAATCAGAAAACAGGAACTATATGTTTTTCTGTATAAACAAACATAATACCTCACAACTATGAACACTTTAGTGCAAAAGATTAGGAAAAAGTATTTCAAGCAAATAAAACTAAAGAAGATACAGATGTAGAGATTCTATTATCTGACATAAAAAGACTTAAAACCAAAACTAAGCAGAGAAGGTAAGGGGGGCGTCTCTTTATACTTTCATCAAAGGAAAAAGTCAACAGAAGTATATTATAATCCTAAACATATATGCACTAAACATAGAAACATTAGTAGTTAAAAACAACACATCAATAATGGGCGATTTCAGTACTCAGCTTTCACCAATAGACTACCTGGGAAAAATCATGATATCATAAATGAAATGAACCTGACATACAGCTACAGAAGATTCCACTCTAACACTAAAGAATATATACTCTACTCAGAATACATCTACCGGAAGTGTTGGCACGCCTTTAATCCCAGTACTAAGAAGGCAGAAGGAGGCAGATCTCTTTGAGTTCAAGGCCTTGTCTTCAAGAGCTACTGCCAGTACAGGCTCCAAAGCTACAGAGAAACTCTATCATGAAAAATCAAAACAAAAAAACAAAAAGAATATATACTCTTTTCAGCAGCCCATGTACTTTCTAGAAAATAGACCACACATTAGGATACACAGGAAATCTCAATATATGGGTAATTTTTAAGTCAGAAAATGAATTGTATCTGACCAAAAAGGAATAAAGCTAGATATCAACAGCAGGGAAAACTAAAAACAGCACATGAACTTATAGAAATTGGATAGTATACTACTGAAAGAAAAATGAGTCATGGGAGAAATCAAGAAGAAAATTTAAAAGTCCCTATAGTTGAATGAAAACTAACATACTAAAATCTCTAGGACACAATAAATGAAATCCTCAGAAAATTTTATAGCACTAAGTGCCTACATTAAACAAATCTTGAGATATACTTTATGTTAATAACTTAATGATACACCTGAAAGCATTGCAAAAACAAGAACAATACCTCTCGAAATAAAAGAAAAATAACATCAGTACTGAAATTAATAAAATAGAAATGAAAATAACAATAAAAATGACCCATAAAACAAAGTTATTTCCTTAAAATAGGCCCCATATTCAAGAGTATTTCAGTAGTAAAAATTAGATTCAATGTTCTAGAAAAATAAAAGAGAGAACATGAAGTTTGGTAGGGAGGAAGGAGGTAGATATGTATAGAAATGGAGGAGAGGAATGATTCTGTTCAACAAACACTGCATGACATTCTCAATGGATTAATAAAAATACTGATTTTTAACAACATGTCCTATCCATCATGCACACGTATAAATCCAGCATACTCGTCATGTTATCTTGTGTAATATCTCTACAAATTTTCTCTCTCATAGTTGTAGTCACTTTTCTTACTGTTGTGACCAAGTACACGACAAAAGAAACTCAGGAAAGGACAGATTTGTTTTGTCTCAAAGTGTTTACCTTATCGTACCATCCATCATGGAGGAAAGACATAGTGTCATAGGTCTGAGCACTGGCCATGTGCACCCACAGGCAGGGAACAGGGCAAAGGAGATGTTGGTGCTCAGCTGCCACCCACACTGAGAGCAGGCCTTCCATCCACAGTTAACATTTCTAGACATACCAAGAGTATGTTTTCATGGTGAGCCTAAATGCAGTAGGGTTGACAATGTAGATCAGCCATTGCAATCATTATTCAGAGCAGCAAATTGAAAGTCCTTGCCAAGAGAGATCAGATATTTATTGTAGCACGTCGCGTCCACCAGCAGAAGAGACGACTACAACAGGATTCTTCTCAGAACACACTTTATTGGGACACACACTTTAGAAATGAGAGAGGCAAAAGGACCACGATCCCCGGCACCGCTCGCTTATAAGCAGTGCCGAACAAAGCCCTGATGTGTCATTACCTGATAGGCTCAAGTCGGTATGGCGCGATCGTATGATGACCGGATTGGTCAAGTCATACGATACCTTTCATAGGAAAGCGCAGGCGCAGGAGTTGTCCACTAAGTCCGGAAAAGTACAGCAAATGGTGCCCCGGCTCTAAGCCAGCGTGCTCGTAACATGGAGGCGCCATGGCGCCCTACAATTTACGAAGAAGGAAGGACTCATTGGCATATTAGTAGAATTCTTTATAAATCTAAATGATAGTGATTTCATTTTGTTCTCTTTTATTTTTGAGGTGTTAAAGGTTGAACACAGGGCATGCATGCTACTTAAGTACTCTATCAGTGAGGTAAAACCCAGTCCTGGCTGCCCTCTCAAACTGGTGAACAGAAAGTTCAAATGTCCCCCACCCTCTTTATTAGGTCCTAACCAGGCCCTCAACCCCTCTATCTTCTAAGGCTCTCCATCATCTTGGCCAGAAGGAATAGGAGACATTCTTTGGTCACAGACATTTTTTTATTTTTACTTAAAATGTGTTACATTTTTAATTTTAATTGTTTTGAGTATACAGTGTAAGAATTAAATATGTGCATACAATGTGTAATTATCACATCAAAGTAACTATCATCTCTATCTCTTTAAACATTTATGATTTCTTTGTGTTGAGAAACCTTAAACTCTTGCCTTTTTATTCATTAAAAAGTATAAACAAATTTTCTCAAGCTATAATTACTACATTGTGCTATAGAACAGTAGAGCCCCCTTTTGCCACCCTCCCATCCTCCACTGGCCACAATTCTCTGGACTCCTACTTTACCTTGGCTCCTGCGAGAGTAAGAGCATGTGGCATTTGCCTTGAAGGTCAGACATTTGTACCCAAGGGTTTTCAGGTAGAGACATTCTGTGTGTGCCATTCATAGATACTGTTGATGCATTCAGCAAAACAAGAAGTGTATTATTATAGCGTTCACTGAGATGTCATTTATATTTCAAAAGCCCACTGACAATAGAGCTAGGCTTGGAACATAAAGACGTGGATCAAGAGTTATTAGAATTCAACACCAACTAGCTTAGACAAGGTCCAGTTTTCAGAAATGGAAGAAATTGAAGGTGAGATTCCATTAATGGAGATGTGTGGTTCTGCTTCTCCTTCTGGATCGATCGTTGGCGCTTTGGTCCATGAGCATGGAGGGAGCAGAAGTGGGTAACAGGGTTCAGACTGCTTTGAGTATGATAGGAAGCCCTCCTGGAGATGACTTCATTGAATCAGCACAGCTTCCAGAGTATAGAAAATGTATAGGATTTGGGAGCCTGGGTAAAAACTCTAATTTGCTTTAAGTAACACGTTCTTATCATAAGGCTTCGTATGCGGCCGCAGGTTGCTATAGCAGAGCACCTAGTACGAGGGCCGTCTTATAAAGCAGCAGGGGAAAGGCTTCTTGCAGGAAACTGTGCCAAAAGTCATCCTTGAATAAATCAGGCGTCTAGGCTTAGAAACAGCTTTTGGATACAGTTGGGCCTCTGGGCTCAGAGACATTGTTCAGATAAGGGCAGATAAAGAACAGGAAGTCTTGCTTTGGCAGGGGGAATTCCCAAGTTTCTGGACCTTGGAAAAAGCTGCCAGGCCAGGACAGACTGCAACCTCTGACCAGCAAGGTCTTCAAGGTCTTCCAACAGAGATGTAGAAACTAAAACGGAGTTTCAAATGTTTCCTTCCTAATTATCTGTTTAACTTGGGGAAATTTACAGGCTCCTCTACAAAGCTTCTTGATAAACAGCACACTTTGCAAAGATGGCTGCATCTTTACTTCAGAGTAAATATCGTCCCACCGTTCAGTTTGCACGCCTGCAGAAATAGAGCGAAGAGGACAGTATGAAGAGCCGTTAAGGAGTTGAGATTTAAGGCCCTCCGGTCAATCTATGAACCACGTTCTCTTTCCAGTCCGCTGAGCACGTGATAATCTACTAGACTTCTGCTTCCCATCATCCTCGTGGCAGAGTGACTAAGGCCTGAGCAGTGGCGCTTTGCGTGTCTATCTTGAGCTTCCTCGTTACTGAAGCAATCCTGCTGTGCCCGCGTCCCTATTTATTCTCACCTGCTGTCCAAGAGCTGTGCCTGTATTGGCTGCTACCTGGGTAGCTGGGATCAGAGGAGAAAGTTATCTTGAGGAGGCAAAGTTTCTGTAGCAGGGGCAAATTTCTTACCTTAACCTTTATGCCTAAGAAACAGAAATGCCTTTGTCCTAAAGCGGTTGCACCTGCCCCTCCCTGTTACATCCTTTGAAACTGTGACCGGGACAGCAAGAGGTGCTTCAGAATCCTGGCCTACTCACCCTGCTTTTTCTCTCTGCAAAGCGCTGCCTTGATTTTGAAGACGCCTTTGGCACTGATGCAGCAGGGGGGCTGGAATATCCTTTGCTTTCAGGTGCAGAGGCTGTGTGCCTTCCTTTGCAGACATTATCTCCAGCAGATGGCCATTCCCCTTCATTCCTATAACTTCAAAATCTGGGATATTCATATTCCATTTTAGTCCCCATGTTTTTAATCTTTGCCAAAAGCAAATGAAAACTTTTGGATATTTATGAGTTCACCTTTGAAAATACAAATACAGAGTGATGGATGGTGCCCGACTCTAATCCATTAATAATATACAATATCAACATGTACTTCCTTCTGGTAGCACTTGCCTTTGCCTGTCTCTTCATAGTGGATACATGTGTTTCCATTAAAGGTCACAGCAAACATCACCCCAAAAAGAATCCTGAATGGAAAGAAATCACAAAGTATGCTTCTATGCAGGGTGGGAAATAGGAAAAGATGAGATAATTCAGAAAATCAAGACTTTGAATAATACAGATACTAGTTCAAGTAGAATATACTGTCTACAGACAAGACCCATCTCCACACCTCAGTTTTTCCTATGTAATAGAGGCTATTAGTAGCTATCTTATGCAAATTAAACGAGATGACAGAGGGAACCTGTACTTTGAGAGTAAATAGTACCTCCCAGCACTTGGTAGCCACTCTCTTCTGGGAAATGCCTTTCCTTGTAGATAATGTGTTAATTTCTTTTAACATTTGTCCATTTGTCTTTAGAAGTAGTTGTTAGTCACTACATTTGGAAGCCGTTTCTGAAGCCAAAAAGTTTGCCTGATTCAGGGAGAGTGACTGTTTTGTTGAGCCATTGGAGCCTACTTCAAATTCATAAAAACAACACAAAATGCTCACTGAACTGTACAGCGTTAATTATACAGCCTATTTATAATAATCGCACAGAGTCTCATTACCTACAGCAGTCACAATGAAGCCGTCTCATGTTGGTTTAGGCTGAGGGAATCACAGGAAGGGCTTGTCATTCCTTCTGGAGTTTTCTGTATTTGGTGACATTTCCCCAGCTTGCTGCAAAACGGTAGCTGCAATTAATTACTTTTTGAATCGGCCAGAGGACAGCTTGTAGGTTTTCTGCTGCCCTCTGTCAATTTTGGCACAATGAATTCTCTTTTAATGTGTCTATCCAACTTGCATTTTAAACACTACATAGACGACAAGGCACAGACATATAGTGAGTGGGAGACTGAGGATCACATTGTGTTTGATATTTTCTCCCCAATGCAACAGTGTAATCATAACCATCTCAGGATACTAATGCCTGCAATTAATTTTTTTTTAATTTCAAAAAAGGAGCCATTTCCTTATGCATCGAAGAAGTGAATAAGGAAATGTATTCCACTCATCCTTTTGTTTGTTTGCTTCCCATGTAGCACAGCCTCTGCACAAAGTGGAACTATTTACGAGTGCTGATTAAGCAGACTTAACAAGTTCCATGGTGGGCTTTCCTTGGTCAATGCATTTTAACACTGGGTGTTCAATGCTTTGAAAATGATGAGGTCAGCATACACATGCCCAAGGTGGGAGAGATCCCAGGACCTTCTTTGTGTCAGAACCCACCTCCACAATTGATAATGAAGCTCGCTGAGTAGGGTGTTTGACTGAAATGCACAGAGGCCCAGTCAGGCAATGGTTTCCTATTTGGTTATTCATAAAACACTTGAGAAAGGATTTTTGAATACTGGTTTTACATAGAGTCTGGTGTTCTGACAATGCATTTTAAACAAAACCACGAGGTTATTATATGTTATTAGAAAACTACCATTATATTATGAGTAAGAAGACAATCTTTGGAATTAAGCCACTTTTTAAAACCTTTACCATTGGCTACCCTGTGACTTGTGCCTGCTCTACATTGGCATCAAACCATTTTCAGCTTCGCAGATAATAGCATCCAGGCCAATCTATATTGACCTCTTTCAGAAGTTCCTGGGTGTAACTACTGTGAAAACATGAACTTCAAAGAATGCTACTGGTGCATGCACACTGAGAGCAGAAAGCGAGCGATAATAGGAAAACACTGTCAATGTGAAATGTGGTTTCCTACAAGAAAGTCAAAGATCAAAGGTGTCCATATCTTCTTTGTTCCCTCAGTCAATTTGTTCTTTTATTTTCATACCAGTAAAAGAAGATGCTGGAGGGTAACTTATTTTGTTTCTGATTGGCTGCGGTATCAATGCAATAGTTCATCAAGAAGTCAAAGCTGAGTGACAGGCAAGCTTTGCTTCTGCTGAGAACCTAAGGAAATGATCCAAAATTTTCTCTAGAAATCCTGGTCCTTCCCCACAAGAGGAACAGAGTGAGAAGATTGGGTGGAGAAGTGAGGCTCTACTCTCTAATTTCAGTCCTAAGGAAGGAGTGTCAAGGCATTGGGCTAACATGTTCTAAACACTAACTCTTACAAAAGTATAATATGAGTGTGTTAATTATCTATTAAACTCATTAATGTGTACTGCAGTGTAATAACAAAGTAGGTAAGTAGGTCCAGGATATCCCCCCTCTACACACACACACACACACACACACACACACACACACACACTCATGATGTGGGGAGACAAATACCAGAATAAGACTTTAAGTCAGAAAAAAACTTAAGTTGCATTCCACGTCATTGTCTGAATATTAATTACTAATAATTAGTCAATTGGAAATGCTATTTTCTATGGAGTGACAGATGTCCATTGGGCACTTTTTCCAGTTAATACTCTGATACAAATCTGCAAAGGCAAACAGTGAAGCAGTGAGCTGGAAACTTTGGATAGCATCCTATTAGAAGATGGCATAGTGTGTTGTGCTATAGTCGCTGTAGGCACAAGGCACCTTACCCAGTGTCTGATGCTTACTTGACAAAGTTCAAGTAGAGTAGGGCTTGGATTTGATCCAAAATCTGGAGTCTAGAAAGCAAAATTCCTGCAGACTGCTAACAGGGTAGGAGAATCTGTTTGATACTGCCCTGAGATCATTGTGAGCACCTCAGCATTGCAGAAAGGTTCAGAAACTAGGTTCAGGTCTTGTGCTGAGAGAAAATGGAGCATTCTTTTGGCTATGGGTAAATATGGAGACTCTGAGAACAAGACCTTGCTCCTGACTGCCAGAGACTAAGTCAACAGTTACAATAGAAATCAGGAGAGAGACCCATCTGGGTTCTCATGATGACTTCAAGAATGATGGACATAAATGCCACAAAAGAAAGACCAATCCACAGGAAACATCTTCCTAAATGTAACCCCAGTGGCACAGACAATGAGAGCAACAATTAATAAACGGGACCTCCTGAAACTGAAAAGCTTCTGTAAAGCAAAGGACATGGTCAATAAGACAAAAGACAGTCTACAGAATGGGGAAAGATCTTCACCAACCCCACATCAGACAGAGGACTGATCTCCAAAATATACAAAGAACTTAAGAAATTGGTTATCAAAACAACAAATAGGCCAATAAAAAATGGGTACAGATCTAAACAAAGAACTCTTAACAGAAGAATCTAAAATGGCTGAAAGACACTTAAGGAAATGTTCAACATCCTTAGCCATCAGAGAAATGCAAATCAAAACAAATCTGAGATTCCATCTTACACCTGTAAGAATGGTCAAGATCAAAAACACTGATGACAACTTATGCTGGAGAGGATGTGGGGTAAATGGAACACTCCTGCATTGCTGGTGGGAGTGAAAACTGGTACAACTATTTTGGAAATCACTATGGTGATTTCTCAGGATATTAGAAAACAATCTACCTCAAGACCAAGCAATACCTCTTTTGGGTATATACCCAAAGGATACTCAATCATACCACAAGAATATGTGCTCAACTATGTTCATAGCAGCATTATTTGTCATAGCCAGAACCTAGAAACAACCTAAATGCCCCTCGACCAAAAAGCAGATAAGGAAGATGTGGTACATTTACACAATAGAATACTACACAGCAGAAAAAAAAATAAAGTAATGACATCTTGAAATTTGTGGGCAAATGGATGGATCTAGAAAACATCAGATTGGGTGAGGTAACCCAGGCCCAGAAAGACAACTATAATATGTAGTCTTTTAAACATAAAACAAAGAAAAACACACCTACAATTTAAATCTCAGAGAACCTAGACAACAAAGGGGACCCTAAGAGACACATATATAGATCTAAGCTACACAGGAAGTAGAAAAAGACAAGATTTCCTGAGTAAATTGGGAGTGTGGGGATCATGGGAGATGGCAGAAGGGGAGGAAAGGAGAGGAGCAGAGAAAAATATATAGCTCAATAAAACAATAAAAAGAAGAAAAATCATAGTCATTCTTGTGAGCCCAAATGGTATCGATACCTTAGTATGATTTTTATTTGTGTTCCCCCAGTGACTTGTGATGTAAGGATTCCCTTTTTCTTCTTGGTAGTCATTAGTTGGTGTGGGAGGTCCTTCTGTCTATATGTAGCTTTTATTTTTAATGAATAAAAAAAAACTGCCTTGGCCTGATAGTGTAGAACCTACGTAGGTAGTGAAGACTAAGCTGAATTCTGGGAGGAAGAAGGCAAAGTCAGAGAGATGCCATGGAGCTGCCACCAGAGTAAGGCATGCCAAAACTTTGCTGGTAAGCCACTGCCACATGGCAATACACAGATTAATGGAGATGGGCTAAATTAAGATAAGAGTTAACCAATAAGAAGCAAGAGCTAATGGGCCAAGCAGTGATAATAATTAACATAGTTCCTGTGTGTTTATTTCTGCTCTGGATGGCCGGAAAGAATAAGTGACTCCTTGTAGCAATTAGTGTATCATCTCTAGGGAAATATCTATGCAGTGCATTATCTCACTTTTTATTGAGTAGCATTTTTTGTCCCCTGAATTGTAAAAAAAAATGTAAATAGTCTGAATATGAGGCATCCACATGATTTTCAACTATTCTATGCCATTCTGTGGGTTGTATGCTCACTCTCTTGATAATATCCTTTGGTGAATAAAAGCATTTGACTTGGAAAAAAAAGAAATGCCTATCTACCCACTAGGCCCTCCAGGGTCACATCTTATATGTCACTGATGAGTAAGACTGACTTGTCAACTCACAGCTCTAGCAGAGCAATAAAAAACATGATGTGAAGACTGGAGAAATGAAATGCCCCACACTCCTGCCTTTACGGGCTTTCGGTGCACTCAAATCAGACACCTAACATGAAGCTGCTTAAAATGTAGCTCTTTTGAGGGCCTCACACATTTCTTCAGTTTATGAGTTATGGCATTTTTATGGCTAAAGGTCAACCAATCTTTAATTTGTTTATTCATTTATTTGTTTAGGAACAAAAATACCACAGGCCCAAGTTTTCATCTAGAAAAAAGAGAGATTATATCCCCTAAAATAAAAATGTAAAACTGTGGTAGGGAATAAAAAGTAAAATCTACAGATCCCATATTTTCACTAGTAATGGAAATTTTCCCCAGTAGGAAGAAAATGAGGTAAAGTGTTTCATATGCTGTAGACTCTTGCCTCCCCACCCTACCACACTCCTACTCTGACTGTTTTTGTGTTTATGAAATAAAAGTGAAGTCACCATGAAGTTGATATCCAAAAATCACATCTGTAGATGCTGTAATAAGCGAAGCTTTGTTCTCATTTACAATTTGGACACATCTGTGTCAATAGTTTTAACTTTATGATATAAAGGGAAACATGAACAACATACAGTCCATGCATATGTCAAACTTCCACAGTAAAATCCATTATTTTGTATACAAGAAACTGAGGGAAAGGGAGGAAATTGAAATGAACCACAGATGCTATGCAAAACGAACTGTTCTTACAGCTTATCTGAGGACCAAAAGCCAACTACAAGTTAACTTCCCATCAGCTCAGGTGGCTGTATTACCTGCAGTATGTACTAGGCTTTTCCAACATATGAACATATGCCTTGGTTGCTGTAAGTTGGTTTTCTTCAACATTCTGAAATGTATAAAAACTGATGGTAAACACAACACTCTATATGGCCAGATCCATCACTTCAACACTGTTGGCCTGAGAATTGATCAAAGAAATTACCCCAAACCTCTGAGTCCCCAGTGCAGGATCATTGTCCTAGGAACATGAATCGCTCTCTGTACTCCAAGTGGTAAATGTCTAATTTGATAACTGGTTCTCCTAAAAAAAGTGCAGTATAGGAAATCAAAAACAAAATAAAGCAAGATACTATCTATCTCTAGTGAATGGCAGAAATCAGCTGAGAAACTGTAGTATGCCACACCACAGGTAACACTTTAATGGAAGAGAAAAGCCTAGACAAGATAAAATTAAAACTATCAATTCTAAGAAAAGTTAGTAAGGAAGATTGACAAGTTCTTTGAAAAAGAAACCATGAGAGAGCAAGGCCCATTGTTGATAGGTGTCAGAAAATTACTCTACTGAGAAACTACCCTTTGCTATGGAGACCAAAGAGTCATGACATAAACCACATAAAGACTCTTGTTCTAAATCCCATGCACTGTAACAAGGAGGAGAAAAGCAAAAGTCCCATCCCCAGCTATGAGAAGCCAGTGAAGCATGTTCAGGAGGATGGGATGAAGACCTTGACTCAGGCTGGCCTCTTCTGTTCACTGCACACTGTCTGGAATTTCTTTATTCCTTTCTCTTAATCCTGCATGTTCCTACAAAAACCAGTTTCAAAAGTTCAATTGTACTGCAGTTAATTATTACAACCCTGTGTGTAGAGCACTGGCTTCCTGTACTTCTTTTACTTTTCCTGAGATAAGAAAGGCATTAACATATTATCCTAGTTTGCAGCAAAGGACAATTCAATATCTTCTCAAAGTCTTCGGATACTTTCCACTTCTTTCCAAAAGAAACCAGAAAAGAGAGCACTTACCTTCAATATTTCCAATAACCTTGATAGATTTTTATTTATTTTGCTTTTGAAAATATTCAACATATATCTTTTCCAAAGGGATTTCTCCTATTATTTGAAATGTATTTTTGTTTAGATTGGTTCAAACTGTTCCTTAATAAGAGCTATTTGATATCCAAGCCAAATTCTGAAGACTGTTACATCTTCTCATAAATGAAGAGAAAGCTGCATATTCCACAGTGGGGGGGGGGGGAAAGGGACTTGATCCAGAAGAGAGTAAAAACAATGACTCTTTAGCTCTCAGGGACCAGAGTTCAGGGAGTTTATGATAAAAGAACTAGGTGTCCTTGATTAGTGGCTAGTTGGTGGCTGTAGGGACATCTGCAAATAAATAGAAAAGTTCTCTAACCAACAAAAGACAATTCTGATTCAAAGAAAGCCAACAGCTTGGTTGTAGATGCACATATTAGAGACTGAATGGTTTACAGATTAGTTTTGTGGGGGAAAAAACAGGTGGAAGACTTTAGTTTGGGCCAACTGGCTCTCTCCTTGTGCCCTTGAGGAAGAGCAGATGGAGGAGGCAGTTAGAAGGTCCTTCACTGGCAAAGGAGAAAATAGACCTTGAAATAGATGCCTTAGTCAAATCTCTCATTGTTTTATCCACTCCTCAGCACAGAATGGTGCAACACAGATAATGAAGTACCATGTTCCCAAAGGCAGCTTTCTGAGAGGCAAGCTTGGCAGCTGTTCACCTCACCTGAAACTTCAATCCAACAGTTGAACAAACAGAGTCTGTCATGGAGCTGGGGGAACTCCTTGATTTATTAACAATGGGATGCAAGTTTTAAAGGGATATTTCCATTGTCCTTTCAACTCATAATATTCCATTAAAGGCCAGAATCATTTATAGCTCCTTCCAAAAGTACAAAAAGGTGGCTTTGATTACACATCAGACTGTGTTGTAAGGAGCACGGGGCCCCTTTGTTCCATCCTGCCCAGCTAGCTTAACCCCCGAAATAACCACACAGAAATTGTATTAATTAAATTACTGCCTGGCCCATTATATCTAGCCTCTTCTTGGCCAACTCTCACATCTTGATCTAACCCATTTCTACCAATCTGTGTAACACCACGAGGTCGTGGCTTCCCGGGAAAGAGTCTAACCAGCATCAGTCTCAGGCAGGAGCTTCGTGGGGTCTGCCTGTCTGCCCTTCTTCTCAGCATTCAGTTTGGTCTACTCTACCTACGTTCTGCCCTATCAAAAGGCCAAGGCAGTTTCTTTATTCAACAAATGAAAGCAACACATAGTCAGAAGGACCTCCTACACCAAAACTGAGTGTCTCACATGAGTACGAGGAATCAAAAGGAATTCTCAGAACAGAACAATCACAAAATCGTGAAGCATTTTTGCTTTCATGGCCACTCTACCTGAGGTCCCACTCTGGTTCCCATCATCAGAGATGGGCCTTTGATGCTAAAAACATGTGTGTCTTAGAGTTGTGTTGTCAGAGGTATTTGTTAATACCAATTGTTTAGTACTTATGCTACCTTATCATTAATATTTACCAACAATAAGATATTAGAAGGTTCACTTACTTATTTATTCTTTGAGAATTTCAACATGTATACAATGTATTTTGATAATAACCAGTCCTCATTCCTGATTTTACCTCCCCTGGAGCCTTCTATCACACATGTCCCTGAAATATCATGCCTTCTTATTGTTTTTAAATTGCACAATGTGTCATATTAGGGTTTTCTCCACAAGTGTGAGAGTAGGGCCATCCACTGGAGCATGAGTACCCAACCACAGGCCACACACCTGAGAAAATTGACTCCCTCTCCCCCAGCCACCGTCAGCTTCCAACAGTTTCTGAGCTGGGAGGGATCATCATGAGAACTCCTGCATTCATACTTAAATGCTCATTATCATGATGCTGTCTACATCTGGTGCAGGTAGTCAAAGCTGTTCTCTGTTCATTAGTACAATGGCCTGATGTGTCTAAGAGACACCTTCACAACAGTCCACTCCATGCTCTGGCTCTTCTAAATGTTCTGACCTGCCTTCCTTGATATTCAATAAGCCCTAGGGTAGAAAGAATGTGATACAGATGTTGCATTTATCCTCCAGTACTCCACAGTCATTTATTCTGTGTTTTGGACAGCTGTAGGTCTCTGTATTAAGCATTATTAATTTAAAAGGAAGCTTCTCTGATTAGAAGTCAAAGTCGCAGTAATCTATAGGACAAAGATAACTATTTAGAAGACAGTTTGATACTACATTCATTTACCAAAGTCATAGTAGAACATTCTACATTAGGACCTAAAATCTCCAGAGCCACTATTTCTTGTAACAGACATGAGTTCCCTCCTGGGGGGAGGCTTTAAATCCAACCAGAAATCTGCTGAATATTGAAAGGAATAGAAGAAATCCCAATTTAGTGAAGACCTGAGTGAATTTGTATTGGTGACACAGGCATGTCTATGACAAGGACCAAGGCCTCAGACCCAAGGGAAATTTGCAAAGCCTTTCCTCGAGAGATTGGGCATAGAACTTGCATAGCCTTCTTCCAAGCTCAACTATTTATGAATGTTTGACCAGTGCATGCAAAAACTATCAACTGTCTCTTCCTCTTCCCTAATGTTTACAGACCAGGATTGATCACAGAGAAGTCCTACTGATACTGATAACACCTACCCCTGTGCCATGCATAATAAGCATGCTGAAGTCTTTGGTTAAGGTGGTAGTAGGTGTGGCTCCATCAGAACTTGCATAGCCCACCTGTCACCAGCTTTTGTGAACTGTGCCTGTGTATCTGTCTTTCCTATTTTCCTCGCTGTTCCTAGTCATGGTTCCAGACTCAAGATGGCAGGAATAGAGGCAGACTACACCCCAACCTTCTTGCCATTGCAATATTGGGTATATCTTGCTGGCCCAATCATTAATGTAGTTCACAGGGCTCATAGCTGAGTAAAATTGTTGGTGGCTTTTCTCTTTCAATATTCTGCAGAGTACCTTCTGGTGCTATTTAAGCTACCTAGCAGGGAGAATTTCCCAGGTCAGGACCAGGTTGATCTATTCACACTGTGTGATCAAACAATGCAATGACTTTAATAATAGGATTTGACAAGTTCTCTTAGGAAACCAAGAGAAATTGTGATAGCCTAGATTATGGGGAAGAGGTGCCTGGTATATCCCAAGTAAAAACTTGAAAAGAGAAATTTTGTGTCTGGCTCTAGGCTTGTTTGGTAATCTATGGCCTCTGGAAGGAACCTATCCTTTCATGTAGGGTAACTTCAATTATACTCTTTAGAAAAACACACATATATAGGAAGTACATAAGACAATAGGTTTCCATATGGCTTTTAAAACATAAATAGCTTTAGCTTTGCCTTCCCCCAACCTATCCACTGCTTTTTCCTCCCATCCTTCTCCCTAAATTGTTAGGGTCCACAAATATGAGTCCCTTCCACCTTAACTGAAAAGATCAGAGAGTTTGAGTTTAATTTTGCTCTTTCAGAGAGATTGGCAGGAGGTTCCAGGGAGTGGCTGGCTTTGTGATACTTGCTCTATTCCTTATAGCATATTAATGAAGTCTGTTGCCTCCCCACTTCCCTTTCGAAGTAAAATAAATGCTGGCGATTTCAGTCTTGACTGGATTTCCCTCCCTGTGCTGCTCTGTGTTTCTGTCTTTCATTTTTCTCATATCTCTGTTCCTTTTGCTTAATAATTATCCCCACACACCTACCCTGGAATGTGTGAACACCGTCAAGGCCGAACCCTGACAAATGTCACCCCCAACATGTGGCTTACAGCACTACATTATTCTGTCTCCCCCTTTATACCCTGCTGTTCCAGTATTTCTTCACTTAATTTTTTTCTTCTACTTACCCCCAGTGGGTACTTTCTTCCTTTCTGACTTCTGCAGGTGTGTGTGTGTGTGTGTGTGTGTGTGTGTGTGTGTATGCATGTGTATATATGTATAGGTATATAGGTGAGAGAACATGTAGTGTTTTGACTTAAATTTAATGTTTAAATTTTTATTTTTAGCACATGTAAACAGGTAAAAGAAAGGAGAATTAAAAATAAGTCTTAATTTTGGACAGATTTATTAGCTTTAAATATAATGGAATTTAAAAGCATAGAACTCTGCAGTTGCATGCATTGAGATTACCCGTCACCTCAAGACACACTGCTGAGTCAGTATCTAGTGACTGAGAACAAGCACAACGCTTCACATCAGCAGTATTTTTATGAGGATTAAACTGATGCACTTCATCACAAAAAGGGATCTTATGTCTGGAATTTCAAGGATGCTCTGGGCTGTAGGTGAGTAAAATGCAACCCACTGACTCCTGACTTCTCTGTCAAACTCCACCTCTCGGGTCCATTGTGTTTTCTATTTTCTTACTGTACATTATTTCAATGATATCCTTAGCCACACTATAAATTCTTTTGATCTTCCAGCTTTTCTCTACACCTCATCACATCTCACAGATCCAAGTTTCATCCTTCATGCAGCACACACTCTGCTTTGTCTCTGTGTCTACCCAAGAGGTCAAGGGCCCTACAAAATGGCCTCTTGGGAAAGTTGTAAATGTGAGTTCACCACCCTCAAAGGAGCCTTAAACATTTTAACAAGCCTATTCAATTCTCTCCTCTCAATTCTTTTCTAAATTGCCTCAGACTGTCACGTGCACATGTACACACACACACACACACAAAACTCGCGTGTGCACACACATGTGTACACACAAGCACACACGGGTTGCCTTCTCTTGCTTGCTATCATGAGTACTAATAAATACTATTACAATACAGTAAAGTTGTTTACTCTATATTTTCACTTAATAACAGATTAAACTCAGCATATCAGGGTAGCACACTACAATGAGTATCACAAAGAACTTAGTTCAATTAACTATGGAACATCATTTACCCTATTTCACAAGCCAGAGTAAAATAGTTCTTGACTCTTCTTTCTCAACTTTTTTTAGTTCAATTATATAGTCCACTCAAATATATACACCCAATCCATTATATAGTCCAAGGATGACAGGTGAAGTGTAGAATGTTCAGCATTAAAAAATCTCCCTAAGACTTCTCTTACCTGTATTCCAGCCACATTCCCCCTTTCAGTTCCCTGCACGAGAAAAGCAAATACTGACTCTTCCTCATTAGGTCCTTTGTCCAGGTTCTCAACGTTTGGATTATGGCCCCTTTACAAACCTCTATCTTCAAAAATATTTACATTATGATTCATAACAGCAACAAAATTACAGTATGAAGTAGCAATGAAAATAATTTTACAGTTGGGAGTCACCACAGCAGGAGGAACTGTATTAAAGGGTCACAGCATAAAGAAAGGTTAAGAAACACTGAATACAGGGACCTGCTCTTGATTGATTCCCATCTCTTTATTTACATTGCCATAAATCCCTTACTCATGCTATGTCAAGAAATACTTGCTTTTATATATATTCTTTAAGAAATACAGTCCTTAAAATGTATTGAGCTTTAAATAAACATGCCATGGTCTGGTAATATGATTGCTTTCCATTCAAATAACAAGATAAACTGTCTGAGGCTCATGTCTGGTTTTGCTCACCATGATATGCCACAGATGCTTACATAGTCCTTAGTGCCCAGGTGAACATTAGAATACACAAGGACTGTTTGGAATAAGAAAATGGGAAAACTTGTCAATGACAGAGGAGCCAGAAAATATATGAAAACCAGAAAAATGATAAAGTTGATGAAGCCACAATTTGATTCTTGGAAATGAGCAGCAAAATTCAAGACTCTTTAGCTAGACTGAGAAAATAATGAAATACTAAAATGAGAAATGAAATCAAGAGTAATGCTGCCAAGTTTGTAGCAGTAAAAAGGATTATAAGAATTTCTTACATTGTATGCCAACAAATTATGTTATATAAATGAAACTCAAAATTCCTAGAGAGACAAAGACTACTGGAGACTCAAGTAAAACAGAAAACTGCAATACATATAACAAGTAAAAATGATTGTATTAGTAATTTAAAATACTTCTCATCAGAATAGCTCAGACCCAGGTGGGCTTCACTGATGAATTCCAGCTAGCAGTGAAAGGAAAGAAGAATTAATATAAATCTTTCAAAAGCCCTTGAAAAATATAGAAGAGAAGTAAATACTTCCTAACTCATTATGTTGGGTTATTATTTCCATAATATCAAACAGTTAAAAGATATTACAAGAAGAAAAGAAACTACAGGACATTATATTGCATATAAATATGGATCTTCAAATATAACAATCTTCAAAATATAGCAGCAAACTGATTCCAGAAATACTTTCAAAGAATTGCTCAGGAAGTACTGAATACCTGATAGTTTAAGAATGAATTCAGATGTTCCACAGCATACTATATGAAAATGTAGCCTGGTGAACCAGGCCTAAATATAAGATGTGAAAGCATAGATTTATTAAAATAAAACACAAACTTGAATCTTCATGATCTTGGAAGTAAGTAATCATCTCTTAGTTATGATATCCACCTTAGTCCATTTGTACTGCTTTACCAGAAGAGTGAACCCAGAGTAATGTCACAATAACCATAAACTTACTAAAAGTTCCAGAGACATAGAAATCCAGGATCAATATGCCACCATCCCGAGAATGCTTTCCTGTAATATAATATCATCAGATGGCAGAAGGCATAGTGGGGACAATAGAATCAGAGCCACAGAAAGGAGATTTAACTCCAGCTGTTATGAAGGTGCTAGTCCTGCTCGTGATGGCAGATTTTTTTTGGCTCTAGAATCTCTTAACAAGTGAGAAATCAGCTCAGAATGGATTAAATACTAAAATGTAAGATACAAATGTCATGTTTTTATAGTGGTCTTCGCAGTCTAATTTTTTATTACTCTAAAAGCTGAGACAACATAAAATGACAGTGAAAATAAAAAAGCAGGACTGCATCAAACAAAAAAGCTTTGCAGAAACAAATGCAGCAAACTAATAACATATTTATTGATTGGTAAAATATTTGCAAATCATGTATTCTTAAATGGAGATAATATCCAAAATACATTAGCATATCATACAACCCAAAAGTAAAACATGAATGATATGATTTGTGATTGGGCACTGTACCTTGACACATATATATGTGTATATATATATATATGTATTATGTATATATATATATATGTGTGTGTGTGTGTGTGTGGTCTCTGTGTGTGTGTGTGTATATATATACATATATCACAAAGAAGATCCACAGATGGTGAACAGATATATGAAAAAGTATTCAATATCACTTAAAACAGAAATTCAAATCAAAACCACAAAGAGATATGGCCTTGTATCTGTTACAATGGTGATTCCCATTCAAAGATAATGAGTACAGGGTGAAAAGAACATTTGTATACTGTTGGTAGGGCTGGTAGCAACTATGGGAATAGGAGGAAAATTTTTTGTAAGTTAAGGAAGGAAATATCATATGTCCCTCTTCTGGATATGCATCTGAAGGAAATGAAACTGGTATCCCAAAGAACATAGATAACTCCACAGCCATGGTAGTATGTTCATAATAACCAACATATAGAAAACAATTAAATGTCTGTATACGATGAATGGATGAGATAATTCATTTACTCAAACATAAAAGGATATTGTTCAACCTTTTAAAAATCCCATAATTTACATCAAAATATATGAACATAGAAGACACATTTTGAAAACTCTTCATGAATTCACTTACATGTAGAGTATAAAATAGTAAAGCATATATAAGTAGAATACAGAACATGGTTACTAAAGATGGAGGTGAAGAAGGGGTATTAATGTTCAAAGGATGTTGAAATGGTCATAGTTATTATACAGTTTGAATAAGACTGTCATGGAGTTAATAATGTACAGCATGGTGCCTATACTATGTAATATTGTATTGTGCAATGAAAATGAGTTTGGAGAGTAAATTTTAATGAACTTGTTATATAAAAACAAGCAAAAGTGAGGAAGTGAATATTTTAGTAAGTCTGTGATGGTGATCAATTTCCTCTGTATATCTATATCAAGATGTCATTTGGTACTTTTTAAATATACACGGTTTTAATAATATATGAACTTGAATTGTGCTAAAAGAGTAACACACTTTTTGTAATCGTATGCATGCACAACAAAAGGTGATAAAGTATCTAAGCTAAATCAACTTCAATAATTACATCACATATAATAAAAGGACTCTAAATGCCATAATAGAGGTGCTGGAACTTCCATGTTTATTTCTGCTCTTTTTACAAAAGCAAGCAAATGTGTTTGGCCTATATGTTCACCAATAGATGAATGTATAGTGAAAATATAGTACATATACACAATGGAATTTTAATTAGCCATGAAGAAAAACTAATACATGAAACTTACAGGAGAATGGATGGATCTGGAAAATATTATTTGAAACAACCAAGACTCTTATAAGTGAAACCAAGATTTTACTTGTTATATATGTATGTTTATGTAGTGAGTACAGATATAAGTCACAAAAGTAGAAATAGAAGGCAAAGAGGAAGGGAGTTTATGGGAGTGGGGAGAGTAATAGAATACTTTGTGGCATGCAAATTGAAAGGGATGACTGGGAGGAGAAGCATGGGGAATTGAAATCAGAAAGAATTATCAAGATAAACAAAGTTTCTATTAAAATTCCATAAGGAAACCAGTTACTTTATATCTAATCAAATGCAAGTTTCATATTTTATATGAATGAATTAATTCCTGGAGAAAGTCATCCAAGGCATTTTGGTCATGTTCACCCCACATCCCCCAACTCCTCCCAGATCTGCCCCTTTTCTATTCACCCAACTTTGGTGAATAGAAGGTTTTTGTTCGTTTGCTTTTAAAACAATCTTATTTTGCATATCAATCCCAGTTCCCTTTCCCTCCTGTCCTCCCACTCCACCCATTTTCTACTCCTCCCCACATCCACTGTAGGCAGAGGCTGCTCATTTGTTTCCTGGTTGCCTACACCAGAAATAATCATACAGAAACTATATTAATTGCAATACTGTTTGGCCAATAGCTTTTGCATATTTCCAGCTAACTTATATACCTTAAATTAACCCATTTCTATTAATCTGTGAATCATCACAAGTCTGTGGCCTACCAGTAAGGTTCTGGCTGCTGGCTGGCATCTTTTGCCTTCAGCAGCTACATGGTATCCCTTGGACTCTGCTTTCTTTTCTCCTCTATCTGCTTGGAATTCCTGCCTTGTTCTATTCTGTCCTGCTGTAGGCCAAAGTAGCTTTATTCATTAATCAATAAAAGCAGCACATATGCAGAAGGACTTCCCACATCAATCCACTCCTCAGAGAGGTTGAGGCCTCCTATGGGAAGTCAGCAAACTCTGTCACATCACTTGAGGCAGGACCAAGGCCCTCCCCTCTCCCCGTATCTAGACTGAGTAAGGTATCCTTCCACAGGGAATTAGCTCCAAAGAGCCAGTTCATGCACTAGGGATAAATACTGGTTCCAGTACCAGTGACCTCACAAACTGGGTCCACAGTTTTTAAATCCCATCATGTCAAATTTGTGCTACAACATATTCCTACATGAATAGCCATCCACTTGGGTGCATTTGACCTACCAAGGGCCACATCCCTAAAGAAAACTGACTCTTCCTTTTCTAGCAGGTATCAGTTGCTAACAGTTCATCAGGAGAGCGTGTGACTTCATGCCTACCTTCCCCATTCATGCTCAGATTTTGTCTGAATTGAACCTAAACATGTCTTATGCATGCTTTCATGACTGCCATGAGTTCATCTGTGTAACTACCCTACTGTGTCTGGAAAACATTGCTTCCCAGGAGTCAACCACCTCTGACATTTTTTCTTAATTTTAATTTAAAGTTTTTTATGCAATATATTTTTTATCATATTCCTCCCCAACTCCTCCCAGATCCTCCCCACCCAACTTCATGTTTATTCTTTCTATCTTTCTTTCTATCTATCTATCTATCAACTGATGTGGGAGTCCGCTCTGTGTCCTGTAATTACCATTAATGAATAAAGAAACTGCTTTGGACAGAAGTTAGGTAGGTGGGAAAAACTGGCCTGAATGTTGGGAGAAGGAAGGCAGAGAGAGAGATGTCATGGAGCCACTGAAGATAGACGTGCTGAAATTTTGCTGGTAGGCCACGACCCTGTGGTGAAACACAGATTAATGGAGATGGGTTAAATTAATATGTAAGAATTAGCCAATAAGAAGCTACAGCTAATGGGCTAAGCAGTGATTTAAATAATACAGTTTCTGTGTGGTTATTTCAGTTCCCTGCAACAGATTGGCACCAATGTGGTGGACTAAATCCATGTAAAACCTGAGAGGGCTTTAAAAATAAATTCTGGACACACAAAGCAAAGTTAGCTGCATTTTTTAAGCTGGTGGCGTGCTGCAGCTCCTTTAAGAGAGGTTTTCCTGACTCAACAGCAGCAGAAGAAAAAAAAGTTACATCATTTTGAAATGCAGGCTTTCTGGGATGTGCTGCCAGCACGACCTCTGGCTCTTTAGGGAGACCAAGTCTTTGAATGGGGATGATGAAAAGTGTGCTATGGCTTGCTTAATGGCAATGTGGACCAGCTTTGTGCCTGGAAGTGGGGCAGTGTGTGTAGCTCTCAGAAGCAGCAAGCAGCTCTGCCATGCTGGAATGGGCAGGGAAAGCAGGAAGTACCATATGTAGCCTAGTAATGTTGCAGCTTAGATTCTTAAGCACTTAGCATTTTAAGAAGCACTTCTGGTCAGAAAATAATTACAGATACACAGTAAAGACAAATCAAGATGAGTCATAGTGTTGGATAAATGTACGTAGGTTTGGAAGAGAGAAGAAAAAGAGAATGGAGAGTCAAAATAAAGTTAATGTTTTAAAAAAAAGGGTAAAATCTTTAAAGAAGCAGAGTACAGACAGTCATAGACAAAAAGGAATAAAGAAAAATAAGCCACGTAAAGATGGAAAATTCACAGAGATTCTGGATTATGTATATTATTGTGTTATCTTTGAACTTTTTGACTGTGAAGGAGCTAAGTACAGAGAGACATTTCATTGTATGGGCTGCTAAGTTAAACCAACATAAAGGTATCTTGATTCCAAAATTTGAGTCTAAGGATATGTTGCATTGGAAAAGAGGTTCTTCTTTTGTTTTCACAGAAGATAAGAACCTGTGGATTGCTTCCAGACCAATATGGTTTGATGGACCAAGACCACCTAAAAGGTCACCGTGAACACCCTCAAAAAATTACTTTGCCCAACTGCTAACTGAGATGAATCTAGCACACAGGATATACCATGATTAACAGCTCCCCCACACAGCAGGAAGCAGTATGGATAGAACTATGCTCATATTCCCAAATATTGTTTACAATTGTTTGTTTATATTTAAAGGGTGATATGCTATAGAGATGAATAATTTGCATTGGTATGGATCTTGGTTTAGAGATACAAATTTAAGGCCAGCCGGGCAGTGGTGGCACACACCTTTAATCCCAGCACTTGGGAGGCAGAGGCAGGTGGATTTCTGTGAGTTTGAGGCCAGCCTGGTCTACAAGAGCTGGTTCCAGGACAGGCTCCAAAGCTACAGAGAGACCCTGTCTTGAAAAACCAAAAAACAAAAACAAATGTATATGTATTTCTGATCTTGATTAAGGTATTGTGTTTGTGTAGCTCATTTTAAAATGTACTGTATAATTAAGATATATAAGTTAATAGATACTCATCTATAATAGTCAAGCTTGTAGTCATGTTAGTTAGATTTTCTAGATGTATAGAGATATATTCAGTTAGATAGGTATGCTTCAAATCTTTCAAAGACTTCAGAATATGGCATTTAAAATGTTTTAATAACTTAGGAATTTTTATGACAATAAGACACATCTGCTCCTGGCAGCACCAATTACTTCAAGAGGAAGATGGACATCAAAGAGGTTCCTTATGGAGTTGGTTATCCATTTGGACAAGAAACTGCTCTTGCCTATATCACTTAACTAAACATATAGGATCTACAGAGAAATGACTGCTGAACTTGCCAAAAGGTAAGACGGTCCTTTGGGGTTTCTGCTTCATAAAAGAGTCTGTGAGACATTTTGCAGCATACAGAAGAAAATGAATGAAATGTCTTTAAAATTTACTGCTTCATGAAAAATCTGTTAGATACTAGGGGCCTGTAGACTGAAGACGGATGCCCCAACAGTAAAGAAGAACTTTGGGTGACTGTTCAGGCAGTGAGCTGTCTCTGTCAATTCTAGAGTTTTAAAATTTGCTTACAATGAACTTACTATTTACTCAGGTAATATTATATCCTTCTGGAGTCCTTGATGGAGTTAAAGAATTAATAGTTATAGTTTCTCTTAGTTATAATAAAAGATAAAATAAAAATAAATATTAAAACTGTAATTCTTGTTTGATACCTGTTTTGTTCTATGTATCTATCTATCTATCTATCTATTTCTTTATCTAAAACAAAACAGAGCAATACAATGAGAAAACAACAAAAAAAAACCCAAATGTCAAAATATACAAACTAAGAAAGAAAAAAAAAATAAACAACAAGAAAAAAAGAAAACATCAAAACTCTGACTCTTATTATCTTTTCACCCTTCCTCTATCATGCTCCCTGATCCTTGGGAAGAAAGGTGTGGTATAAATGACCCTTTAAGGCTGTGAACTTCACAATCTCTTATTCTCTTCATGTTGGCCAGTTGTGGGTCTATGTATCCATTTCCATCTATATATTCACCTATGTAAAGAAAACTGAAATCCATTTTCCAAAATCAATCTCAAAGTAATTCAAAACCGGACAGTAGAGTGTGGTAAAAACCGATTTTACTCAAGAACTATTGAAATTGAGGAAACGAAACCTTGATATAAAAAAAAGTTCAACAAGGGGAATGCACATTCAAGCACGCACAGAATACTCAGACCAAGGATAGATTATAAAAATTTGAAACATTAAAATGTGTAATAAATTGAGTGAAATATTTGAAAGAATATATTAGAAAAGAAGATCTACAGATTACAAAAACCATGTGAAAATGTTCACAATATTCAGGCATTAAAAAAACATAATTTCAGGCTACAGTGTGATACTTGAACATATTAGAGTGCCTTATATTAAAAAGGAGAGATTGTGTTAAGTCATGGGAAGGATATAAAGAAAGTGGAACATGAGAATACTGTGGATGGGACTACAGACGATTTGGCAGCTTTTTAGAAAAGTTGCATATTTCTTTTGTGTGACCTCATCGCTTCATCTCCTAACATTTGTCCAAGACAATGAAACCACAAATGGCTGCTGTTCAAATGCTAATACCAGTTTTATTGTAGTAGCTAAGAACTTGAAGAAGCCAAATGCCTACTATTTAAGTAGATGAGCAAATTGCAGCATCTCTGTAACATGATACCTTTTCCCACAATGAAAATAAATGTCGCATTGCTACACATACATGCACACACACAAAGACACAAAAACAAAGAGAACAAAAATACTACAGTGTTTCTGAGTATTATAAAATACTCAGAATAAGTAAAAGAAGCCAGAGAAAAGAGATAGCTGCTGCATAGTTCCAAAAGTCAATCAGACAGACTTCACTTTAGGAGTGGAGAAAAAAACACACCATGGTGAGTCACAGGCATGGGTTTGATGCCTTTTTGTGATGATGGCTTTATAAATATTTATATAATCCAAACTTATGAGAAAATGCAGTTTAAACATGCCCACTTTGCTGCTTATCAGCGATCCATTAATGAAATGGCTACAGATTAGTTTAGAGCTTGCTGGAGGATTTTGCTGGTATAATTGTGTCAAAATTGTCATACCTTTTAAACTATAGATTTCAAGAAATTCCCTAAAACATGTACCTCAATGTAAATAAATAATTTCTAATGTGTGTAGATAAATCATTTCTAATTGTGGGCTCATTTATTTTGATGGTTGCTATTTTTACTAATATATAACCCTCACGTACAGAATTCTACAACTTAAATCTACAGCTTTTGCACATCAATATGTCACAAGTAGAAAATTCCGTACCTATACCCCTTAATGGGTTGTAGTCAAAATCCAGATATACAAATTACAGCAGAGTTAGCATCCTTAAGGAGAGAAGAATCTTCTAAAAACCTGTTACACTTCAGTATATATTTCTATTTCATGCCCAGATTCCCTTCTGCAAGCCTAAACCAAGGATGATAAAACGACATATGATGATGCTAAACACCAATACAGACTCTCTGCAAAGCCGTGTGTAGGCTAAAACTTGAACGCATTGCTCACTCTGGTGATTTTCTTGTTTCTGCTCTGTGATGTAACAATATTATGGGAAATGTTACACAGCCTGCAGCTCTCCTTACAGACAACAATAATAAGAAAGATAGTAAGGAATTGTTGGTCAATAGCACCAGACAATGGCATACAAGTGTGATCATCTTCCGGAAGATTATAGTGTTGGAACAGCAATGGCCCATGACTTGAGGAAGAAAAAAAATAAGGTACCCATTTTATTTGCCAAAATGATGAAGGAGTTAATGAAAACTTGGAAAACTATATGAAGCTAACAGTGAAGATCTAGGCATTACATCGGAAGAGTAGGTCATGGTGAAAAAAAAGCCACCAAGTGGCACCTTCATCACAAAACAAGGAACTATCTATCACAATGAACTGAAAGATGAATGCAGCTATGAAGAGCTAATAGATTTGTCACAGACATATAATAAAATGTAAGACATTGAAATGTTAGAAGTTAGTGGTGGTAAAACATCTGCTGATCATAAAGTAACAGAGAAGCCCACAGATAAGCTATTTAAGGTCATTCCTCATCAACAGTAACATGTATGACATGCACTGTCCCTGGTGTGTGATTTTAGTAATTCATCCTTGTAATCAGGTTACCCACATCAGAGAAGAGTAAATACAAAAGGCTTTCATGAGCAGCAAATCAGCGCAGGCTCTCTATATCACCTAATGCAGACTGCCGGCTTCTTTCACATGCCTAAGACTTGGTGCCCTTATTCACTGACAGTAATTAGGCATGTTGTTCTGGACATTATAAAATTTCCAATTTCAATTTTAGATTTATTAAGTTGTTATTAAAAAGTTTTTATCTGTAATCAGTGCACAATGAAGCACACATACACAAACACACACGCCTATTCTGATTATGTGTGCATAACGATAAACTCAATATTCAAAGATTTTTTTAATAAATCAATGGAAGACACACACAGAGAAAAGAAACATTTGAACAACCTTGGATTAAAAACAGCAGCAGTGCTGTGCTGTATTGTTTCAGTTTTTATGTTACATACAAGTGCCCTTCCTTGTCCTCTATAACTTGTTTATTTTTGTACTGTTTGCAGGTTTATTCTGACTCTCACAGAGTTGAGATGTTGTTTAGTGGTCCTAAGCACAGGAAGATGTCAGCTAGTCATGAAGAAAAGATGATGCACAGACTTACCTCTCTCCAACCGTGAGTGACATTGCGGCTGGCTTTGAGTTCAGAATCAATAAATCTGTGACACATACAAAATGATCTGCCCTTAAATAGGAACACATATAAAAACAAGGTTATGCATTTATCATTGGAAAGTATGTTGTGATGAGGAGTTTCCTAGATGCTCATCCTGTGCTTTCTCCAGGAGCAGGAGTTCCATGTGATATTTTTCATAGAGCAAAACAAATGTGAAAATTAGGAAACAACTCTATGCATTTACATATATGTCTCAGTGTCCACAGTTGATTTAAAATACATATACAAAATGTGTATATGTGCCCATGCACATCATACATGAATTACAAACGTGACATGATATGCAAATATATATACATGAGGGCCTTTGTTTTCTTAGTACCTGAATAAGTTGTATGCTATAAAATGCTTGTATATATTTTTGGGAGATAGAGGAGAATCTCTCTGACATTGGGAAAGTTTCAGGAAATCTAGACTTTTTGCCAAATAGTTCCAATTAAAGGAACAATAGGAATTAGAAAGTACTGGGGTTTGGAAAATTTGCCTGTTTCATTTAGTTCAGGCATTCTGTACAGAGAATGTCAGTCAGTGCTTCTAGAATGGGATTAGAAGAGAAAAAAAAAAGAGAGGAAGAAAGTAAGAATGACTATCACAAAAAATGAACAAATTAGGGCCTAGAGAAATGGTTCAGTGGTTAAGAACACTGGCTGACCTTGCAGAGGACCTAGATTCAATTCCCAGTACCCACATCAAAACCATCTGTAACTCCAGTTATAGGGGATTCAAAATCTTCTGGCCTCCATGGACATCAGGCATACAAAATGCATGTAAGCAAAATATTCATACACATAAATAAACACAATTTTTGATTAATTTATTAAATTAATTAATCAACCCACTAATTCTAACAGGATGTTTTCAGTCTTACTATTTAAGTTTATCCTTAAAGGCCTCAGTTTTTCTCACCTCAGATGGGTTTAATTGAATTCCCCTGACTGAGAACACAAAAATCAAGTTCAACTTCATATAGGAAGATACTTTTGAGTCTAAGAGAAAGGAGATATGGGAATAAATGATGATGAAATAAAGAAATACATTGCTCAGAGCTCTTGAAATGAACCTTAAAACAAAGGATGATGTAAAAGCAAAGATTTTGCAGATTCTCTCATATTCAAAGGAGTTCTTATCAAAGTTGGCCTTTGGCATTTTGATAGTGTGCTCCAACAGCAGCAGTATCACCGTGTATTGGTGTGATTCTGAGCGCACTAAATGCTCATTCCCTGGAGTGTACAGTAAAGTGTGGAAGGCACATGCATACTGTTTTCAGACTGGACTCTTTATCCAGTTCCCAGGTGAAAATACCATGATGTACCATCACTAAGCTCTGGATCAGAAGTGAGATTTTTTACATGCAAACACTGTCTACCAAAACTCATCTCTCACTACTTGGGAGCTTGGAAACAGCAATATATCTTTATAGATATCTATAGCCTGGTATTTGATTTTAATTTCAACTGTCAAGAGCAGAAGCAAAAACTGCAATCCTCCAGTACCACTGTTCGCGGCTACATTAACAGACAAGAAGGAAGTGCACCGATCGTGCCCAGAGACCACTGGTCCCACAACAAGCTCTGCATACTAACAGAGGTGCCTCTGTCTGTGAAGATGTAAAAGGACTCATGACAAATGATGCGTACCAGGAGACTGACAGATCATCTTCGTCTGCGCTTGCCTGCTGCGTTATGGGAGAGAGATGCGTTTCCAGCCGGTAACACACATACTACTTCCTCTTTCCATTACGTGTTTTCTATCAACCCTCTCATTCTCTCTTGTGCAGCAATTGACCTTGACCAATATTTGAAGCTCTTTTAAAGTTAATGATCTTAGACTTTGGAAATAGTTTTCAAACGTATGAAAGATTATAATATAGAAAATAATAGCCAGCTGTTCCCATTTCTCCTGAGGACAGAATTTGGACTGCTGCCATTCAAACCAGAAAGAGTAAATGCTTCCTGGTCATCAAGGGAGATGGCAGTGATAGGAAAATTACGGAAGATTCAGAGAAGAGAAGGACTCAAATCTGAGGAAACTTTGTTTCATGAAAAAAGTGCTCCTATATGAAATGTGAGTTTAGAAGCTGAGCCAAGTGCGTTCTGCATCTAAACAAGAATATGCTAAGCATTAGCTGTGAGAATCAATGAGCACCATGGTAAAAACAGAAGTAGGATCGCATAAATTGTATAACAAAATACAGCTCTGCAAGCGGGTTTTATAGCTCATTTTACAACAAGGGTTCCCGTATGTGAAATTGGTGAGTGATATTTGAAGACAAGGCACAGTTATTCTGCTGCACACTGTAGGGGTAGATCATAGATACCTCATGAAAGAAGTAAAGCTTCCTCAGTACTGTATGGTCTCACTCATATGCAGACCATAAAAAACAAGCTGTTCTTCTTGAGACTAGAATAAACAGGATTGCAATTGGGAGTATCTTAAAGGCTGTGCATTTATTTTACAAATGTTTGCCGTAAATTTATGAGGCTCCAGCATTTGTAGAATCAGAGGGAAAAGAAGTGTCTGAGACAAAAGTGCTTCTCATTATGCAAATGAGAGCATCATGCCTGACCCTTCCATCTCTATGGGTGGCCACTTGTAGTAAATTAGTGCTGAACACCAGGAAGAGAATCAGTTTCTGCTTTAGTTCAATATTTTTGTCTAAAAAATATAAAGTATCCCCCCACCTTCATTGTCCAATTAGGAAATATAAACCAACAGTGGAAATGACCTGAGAATAACAAAAAAAAATCAAATGAGCATTAGTACAATAAACAAGTAAAAAGAAAACCTCTCTGTACAAAAAAAACCATAATCAATCTGTAATAAACAAGGAATATTTACATTGCTAAAAAATTAATCCCAGATCTTCCAAAAAATAGTTCTGAGAGGTCAATTTACAGAATAAGGAAACTATGCATCCTAATTCTCACCAATTATAAAAAGTAAACATAACATATATTAAAATTTGGGAAAAGGCTATGAAATATTAGAAGAAATCATAGGAGTGATATGTCAATATAATGGAATATTAAGGATTTGTTTTTGTAAAAGACCCAAAAATCAGGAAAAAATTAAAAATACACAAATGGCAATTCATCAGACTCTTTTGTTGTTGTTGTTGTTTATTTTTGTTTTTACATCCCAATCAAAGTTTTCTGACACTGCCCCCTCTTCCCAGTCTGCCCACCCTGGCTCCATCTTTTCCTCTCCCACTGTTTCTCTTCAGATACAGGTGGGCCTCCCATGGCTATCAACCAGCCATGGTTATATCAAGTTGCAGTGAATCTAGACACCTCCTCTTTTATTAAAGTTGGATGAAGCAATCAGTAGGATGAAAGGATCACAAAAACTGGCAACACAGTAAGAGACAACCCCTGCTGTCACTGTTAGGAGTCTCACAGGAAGACCAAGTTACACAGCTGTAACATATGCAGAGGACCGAGGTGGGTCCTATGCAGGCTCCCTGGCTGTTTGTTGTCTTGTAAGCCCCTATGAGTCCAGGTACTTTGTTCTGTGTGTTTTCTTGTGGCCTTTGAAACCACTGGGTCCTATAAACAAAACTTCCTCCCCTTCTTCCACACTTTTCCTTGAGCTCCACCTAATGTTTAGCTGTGGGTCTGCATCTGTATCCATCAGTTTCTGGGTAAAGCCTCTCTAATGACCATTGAGTTATGCATCAATCTATGAGTATAGTAGAATATCATCAGAATCTTATATATAACAAAGGGGACAACCACCCCAGTGAAGAGAGAGCAGAATGAAAGAAAAGATTTCCAAATTATACATCTAACGAGGGGGCTCACATTAATAATATATAATGAAAAAAAATCTCAATAGCAAAACCATAAATAAAACAACTTAAATACAGTCATTTCTCAACATTAAATGAAATAAAACACAAACACCAGAATTTTCTATATTGAACAAAAAAGAGTCAAATACAGAAGAGAAAGTGTCACTTGATCTCACTCATCTGTAGACTGGAAGAGAACCCACAAAAGCCATTGAGAATAGACAAGTAAGGAAATCTTTTAGCTCTACCTCTGGTCACTTCAAACTAGAACTCATTTACATGCCAAAAGGCATCATAAGGTAGCATTTTGTCCCACACTGATGTGAGATGTCTTCTGTATATATGTTGCTTTTATTGATTAATGAATAAGGATGCTTTGGCCTATAGTAGGGCAGAATATAGCTAGGCTGGGAGAGATACAAAGAGAAAACAGGCGGAGTCAAAGAGATGCCATGTATCTACTGAAGAGGAAAGATGCCAGAACAGACCTTACCAGTAAACCACAGCCTCATGGTAATACACAGATTAATAGAAATTGGTTAATTCAAGATGTAAGAGTTAGTTAAAAAGAAGCCTGAGCTAATAGGCCAAACCATGTTGTAATTAATACAGTTTCTGTGTAGTTATTTGGGTCTAGGAGGCCAGGAAATGAATGAGCAGCCTCCATTTACACCACACCAGGGCTAACAAAATGGCTGTGGCAAATTTTGACCCTTGTAGACTCATGGAAAGGACAAGCAAGCTGTATTAAGCATTGCTTCTGACACTTAATCACCTTCCTGAATGTTGCCATCCCTGGAGATTTTCAGTTCTTTCCCTGTGTCCCTCCTCATTTCCCCCTTGTTTTCTGCTTCCTTTTGAAGATGCTCTACAGGGCAGAACTGAATGTGTCATCTTTGCTAACTAGTCATTCTTACCATGATTTCTCATGCATACATGAAAATGCACATATTAGTAAGCTGAATTTCCATTATTCATCCTTTGGTACAAGAGCTCATTCTAAGTGTACGAGATTATCGTTCTTTTTTATATAGCAGCTGTAATGTGTCAGAGCAAGAAGAGAGAAACCAATTTAGTGATGATGGTGTTTCTCTGCCAACGGGTAAGAATGCCTCCAGTTCCCAAGGATGTCTACCTTCCTCACTGCTACGATCTCCTCAAGTGAGAGGTGGGAACAGCTCCATTCTGTGAGACCCCTAGCACTTTCTCAGTTCAACCAAATTTATTGTTTAGTATAATTCCCCTGCACACCCTTTAAAAATCCCTAAGCACCTTATGACATTTGAATAGATTCTCTATTTCCTGTCACAATATAGAATAATATGTTTCTGTAATGGAATTTAAATATAGATATCTAATGAATAGAGCATTATTTTCTTTTTCTACCACTGATGAAAGTTTCTTGTGCACCAAGCCAAATTACAACCTTTTGTTGTCTCCCACAATTCACAACTCCGAAGTGTCCCATGATGTTCAGGGTGGGTGGGATCAGCCTTCCAAAACACCAGGGATTTTGTGCTTTTTTTGTTTTTTTGTTTATTTCTTTGTTCCTGGTTCATCCACTTATCTAAATTTTTAATTTTCATTACAAAAGATAGTTGGCTCTTGATTTTTCTTTTAATTAATTAAACTTCAAACTTCTGTCCACCATCTTCTAATTTAGTATTTCTACAAAAGCATGTGGTCATGTGAGTATAATAAATTACTTAAGTCTTGTAAATACTGTTATATCTTAAATATTTCTAGAATTTCCAAGAAAGCAACAAATCTGGCAGAATGTAGTTTATTGTCAGTCAAATGCTAGCAATTTCACATCTATTATGCTTAAAATTTTAAGCTAATTAACTCAGTCCATAAACAAGAAAAAAGATATCCAACCAGGAAATCTATTTCATATCAATATTTTAAGTGTTTCAATACTCAACATTTCACACTCACTAAGTCTTCCACAGCCTTGCTTCCAGGAAATCAATCAATTCCAAATCAAAGAGAACATCTAACAAGACTTGTGAAATGCAATCCATATTGGCAGGCAGGCAGTCAAAACTTACCCAAGAATCCAATGAGCAAAATTTCTCCTAATCTCAAAAAAATAAATTATTCCACCATCTTGAAAATCTATATTTATTATTTCCCCAAATACAGACAGTAAGTATATCATTTTACCATGTAGTCAGCAGAGAAAATTACTCTGCATAAGAAAAAGATAAACACATCAATGAGCATGAATAGAAAGCCCACACTAAAACCCTAAAATGTAAAATTATGAATGTGCATGCATGCATACACATGAACTTCATGAATGGAATTATGTCAAATGAAATATTGCATATATATCTTTAAAATATTTTCATACATAGTATTAGTGTTGCAATTGTAACATAAAATACTGTTTTATCTGCAATCTTTTACATTACACTGTCTAGGGGTCACAACACAACTTCACTGCTGACTACACAACTTTGGATTTTTAAGGTGGTTGAGCCAGCTTTTCCATCTGTAAAGTGGCAATGTACTCATTGCTGTGGTCTACAATGAGTACAATGAGTCTCTCTTTCCTCTCTCTCTCTCTCTCTCTCTCTCTCTCTCTCGTGTGTGTGTGTGTTTGTGTGTGTGTGGGTCGCATCTCCCCATGACAAGACACTCAAACAATACTCAAACTCTACCTTAGTGGAGGATCCTCTGTTAATTGATGCTGCTTCTGAATTGAATCAACGAGAGTATTTTCTAAGGGTTGACATCTTTAGTGCTTCACATAAACATAAAACACACATGAATTCTGTGCTCAAGATCCTCAGATCACACTAACAGACTCTCCACTCTTCCCTTCTCCTTGTCAGGCTTCTATCAGGCTACTACTACAACAGCAGCTCTGTAGCCTTCTTTGGCTTTCTGTTGGGTTTGGAGAACAGGGAGAGGGAGTAGGTCGTCAAGGAGAGAAGAATGACACTGTTATTCTCTGACTCCTCTCATTGAGGCTGCTTAAACTATACCAATCCTTCCTCTAAAAGGGAAAAAGAAGTGCTAGAACTGCCCCTGTGAACTGCTGTCATGTCTTCAAGGTCTGCTAACAGCTCTCTTCTCTGGATTCTTCAAGCTAGTCGATAGGAAGAAATCTACACTGCTAATTGTGCTAGCCTTTTCTGTTTGCATACCTTAAACTTTGAGTAAAAAACCTCTTTTGAGTCGGTTGTTTTATCTTTCCAGGACCTAGCTGACACAAAAATAGGCATGAAAAGACATAGCCAATATATAAATAAAAACCAATGGGATACTCAGTAGGCATTAAAAACATAAAAGAGAAAGTCCTTTTAGACTCCCTGGTCCTGGATCTATTTTTTCTTTCTGTTTTTTAAAAAAAAAAAATTGTTAGATTTTTTTTTTAAAAAATACCAATCCAAATTCCCACTTCCTCCCCTCCTCCCATTCTCTCCACACACCCTCCCACCCCACCCCCATCTAATCCTAAGAGAGGGTAAGGCACATTACCTTGTGAAAGGTCCAAGGCCCTCTCTAATACATCTAGGCTGAGCAAGGTATACATCCAAAGAGAATAGGATCCCCAAAAGCCGGTACATGCAGTAGAGATAAATCCTGGTGCCATTGCCAGTGGCCCCTCTGTCTGCCCCAGTCATACAACTGTCAACCACATTCAGAGGGACTAGTGTGGTCCTATACGTGTTCCTTCCCAGTCCAGCTGGAGTTGGTGAGCTCCCATTAGCTCAGGTAAACTGTTTCAGTGGATGAACCCTTCATGGTCTTGACCTCTTTGCTCATATTCTCATCCCTTCCACTCTTCACCTGGACTTTGGGAGCTCAGTCCAGTGTTCCAGTGTGGGTCTCTGCCTCTGTTTCCATCTGTTGTTGGATGAAGGTTCTATGGTGATATTTAAGATAATCATCAGTCTGAGTACAGGGCAAGTCAAAATTGGGCCCCCTCTTCTCTATTGCTTAAGGTCTTAGGTGGGGGTCATCATTGTGGATTCCTGGGAATTTCTCTAGAGCCAGGTTTCTGCTAACCCTATAATGGCTCCCTCAATCAAGATATCTCTTTCCTTGCTCTCATATCTGTCTTTCCTCCATCTTGACTATCCCATTCCCTCATAAACGAAAGATATTGAGCCTATAGTTCATGATCCTAGAGAAGCTAAGTAATAAGGTGAACCCAAAGAAAAACATATATAGACCCACCTGGATATTGGAAATAGACAAAATTGCCTGACAAAATTGGGAACATGGGGGCGGGGGAGAAGGAAGAGTAGAAGGGTTGGGGATCTATCTTTTCATTCATCCAAATCTAACCTATTCCTAGGGATGAGCTAGCAAATTTTTGGCAAGAATGAACTCTTCAGAATCATAAAGCCCTGATTCACAGAAGACTTTCTGATCTATGGTTTAAATATTTCTACTATGGTGGCCTTCAAACTATGAAAAGCTCATTTATTGGGAGCTGAGGAAAATGCTCATTCAGTAAAGTGTTTGCTGCACAAACATGAGGATCACGCATATAATCCCAGCACTGGGTACATGGAGAGAGAAAAATTCCTGAGGTTCATTGACAAGCCAATCTCACTATAATAACAAGTTCCAGAATTAATGAGAGACCCTGAATCAATTGAAGAGGTGGAGAACACTAAAGATAGATACCTGACATTGATTTCCAACCTCCATATGCACAGATGTGTGTGCACATGTGCGCTTGAGCATTCAGGAGCACACACAAGCACACACACACACACACACACACACACACACACACACACTTCATTCCTAAAAGTTATTTGAGACCCTAAATTAAATACTGTTTTTCACAATCTGATGAGCCAATCAGTTCCAAGTTCCAGGAGCCCAGGTCTTGTTCCAATCTCAAGTTTTATAATTCTGGTCTATATCAATTGAGTCTATATCAACTGTTTTCCCTGTTTTTATGCCCCTCTTGGGTTTTCCTCATCCAGACCAAGTTAATTGAGTACAGTACATCTGTCATAGCTGCAAATCTGCTCGGATTTCTACCGCTTCTACTCCTGCCCTCACTTCCCATGCTCCTCGCTATGCCCTGCTGTCCTTTGCTCTTTCTTATGTCTCTTTAAACACCAAAAGTCACACTATAGCAGTCAAAATATGGTGAAAGTATAGCTACTAATCATGACGTTTGGCATGGATTTGGCACTCGAGGGAGATTAAGAGGCAGATGAAATTAGAGCCACGACTCAGTAATGGTTCCCTAAGAAGCAAGCACCAGAAGAAGAAGAGGAGAGCCAAACGCAGCTTTGCTTCCCTTTGCTGACAAGAATTTGTCATCCTCCTGGGAGCAAAGAATTGAGAAATACACACTTTGTCATTCATTTCCCCGAGGACGTGTACAAAAAGACTGACTTCAAAATCTACATTGAGATTCCTTCCTCTCCATCTTATGCAATGTCTGTAACAGTCCTGATAGCCAAAATGCAGGTTAAAGTCTCTGAATGATTATGGAAGGAGAATCACAAAAGCCTAGGAGAGATTCATTTTATCTGACATATATGTGTGTGTGTATATATGCATATCTGTATGTATATATATATGTGTGTGTGTGTGTGTGTGTGTTTATAGGTTATTCTTTCTTCACATGCTTCAGTTCTTAATTAAAAATATAATGACAAATACAGTGACCCAGACCATCACTGGATTTCTGGTAGTTCCATCTGATTCCAGTGGTCAAGACTCTACAAAGGCAAGCTGTCTAGAATAGAGGAGATCTAATCTAAATCTATGCAGCCCAAAATTCTCAATGCCAAGGAGAAATAATAAGACTAACTCCCACTCCCCATTGCTTAGAAGTATAATGGAACAAATAATAGACCAGTGAGATCATCCATAGACCAGTGAGATCATCCTATAAGCAAATTTACTTGGAAAAGCCCTTGTGACATAGAGCAAGAAAAGAAACAGCTTTCTGGAGGAAAAGACATCTGAGCTTGACTTTCAACAAAAGAAGTTCCCCAAGTGTCTTACTTCTCTATTGCTGTGATAAAACACAATGACCAAGGAAACTTATTTTTTTTTAAGTATTTAATTTGGTGCTTGCAGTTTTAGGGTAATAAAATCCAGGACAGTGGAACAAAGGCAGAGAGGCAGGAATAGCTAGGAACTTATATCTTGAACCACAAGAAGGAGGCAGAAAGCAAGCAAGCACCGGGAATGGCATAAGCTTCTTCAGAGTCAAAGGGGACCCCCAGTGGCACACCTCCTCCAATAAGACCACACTTTCTAATCCTTCCCAAACTTGGGAATGAAGTAGTCAAAACTAGAAGACTCTGTTGGCCATTTTTGTTCAAACCACCACACGCAGTCAGCAAAATAAGCAAAAGACTGATTCCAGGAGGATGGAAATTGTTTACACTAGAAAGAGCTGTGTGCCACCAAGGTGGATGCCATGGGCCAGCAGTCATCTGGAATGGCAGACTCTGTGGGAAGCAGCAGAAATATACCTTCTTTCTTAGTGGGATACATAACTACCAATGAGGACGTAAGACAGTCTGTTGGCAGAGGCTGCTCATTTGTTCCTGCCCATCCCCAACTGAAATAATCACACAGAAATTATATTATTTGCAATACTGTTTGGCCAATAGCTTAAGCATATTTTTAGCTAGCTCTTCTATCCTAAAATAACCCACCTCCATTATTCTGCGTATCACCACATGGCTGTGGCTTACCCAGTAAAGTTCCTTCCCTGGCGTCTGTCTTCAGGGGACTACAAGGCTTCTCTCTGCCTACACTTATTATTTCCATATATCTTTTCCAGTCTGGCTATCTTCTATTAAGTCATTGGCCAAAAGCAGCTTCTTTATTAATCAATGGCAATAAAATATACTCTTAGCATACAGAGGGTAATCCCACATCACCAGTCCACTGAAATTATGCTTATATAAACATCTATTTATAACTATTATCACAATAAGCATGGAGGGTAACCCTGAGTCACAAATCCTAAGCATAAAAACACCCGAAAAGGTAAGTGGCTTTGAAAATTTTTTTATCTTGGGAAATTTATGTGGCCTACATGTGCCTAACTTGGTAGACTTAATACATATAGAACAAGTTTAAATTAATCATTCAATGAATAATTGACAATGGTAACAATTGTTACAGACAAGCAATATTGACAATAACACCAATGATGTGCGTACTTGTACAAAAGAGGAAAAAGAGAAAACTAACACAATTTCTAAATCGCAGAAAAGCTCCTACCATATTTTGCAACATTTAAAGTTGATTAATGGAATGGCATACAATAATCATCCCACTATTTAAGTATGCGGTACAGCTGCAAATTGAGCTAGGTGGAAAGACTGAGTTTTGAAGGCTATCCTGAGCTACAGAGCACACACACCATCAAAACTCAAACTAGAAACCTGAGAGAGATTAAGTTATCTAAAAAGCTGATCAAAGGCGATATGATACATTTCATTATTATAAATAACTTGGTGCAATATGCACATTCTTGACATCTATGCATTTATATAAATATAATTGGCAACAAAGATATTTATATAAACTTGCCCCAAGGAAGTAGGAGAAATGTTCCATTTCAAAATCACTAAGAATAAAGCTCTTCATGGAAAGGAGAGACCTCTACAATGAAATCTTTAATCCACTGAAAATACTAGAAGATAGAAAGACCTCCCATGTTCCTGTGATATTGGCTATGTCACCAAAAAGGACATATAGGGTCGATGCAATAAAGACATTGTAGAGCGAGAAAAAAAATGTTAAAACTCATATGCAAAGGTGAGAGACCCTGGATACCAAAGCCAATGTAAGCAGGAAAAAAAATTGGCTAGGTCACCATACCTGACCAACAGAACAATAGTGACAAAAGCAGCAGATTTTTACTACAAAAGTAAGCACACAGCCAGTGGAACAGAATAGAAGATGCAGAAATGACCCCACACAGCAATAGCCACCTCATTTATCATAAAGGTATCAAAAACATACAATGCTAAGGCTGACTGATCTGAATTCTGAACTTAACACTGGTCTGTACTGCAAAAATAGAGTATTGGCTAAAAGATATCTTTCTCTGCCAGCACTCAGGGAAGACAAAGCAGTAAAATAAAGGAATGATAACGGCATGGGTAGAAGCAGGGGCAGCTTTTAGAACCAACCCCCCAAACAGCGATTGCTTTGAATTGAATCGTTCTGAAATTCAGAGTTTGTTTTCAAACTTATAAAAAATAGACAAAAAACATCAATACCATAATGTTAACATCTTAGTGTTTTACAGATTTTTAAAAAGCACGTGAAAGATGCACAGGTGCTCCTACCTGAACTAAGAGCTGCCATAAATTCACAGGAAATGCAAGAACAGGCAGAGCTGTAAAGTTATGGGGAGTATTATAGTCTGAAAGGAAGCATGTGGTACCCGACAACAACTTGTGACTGCAGTTGTAAAAGAGTTGCAGATATTCTTCTGACTCCTGGAGGTTTTATACTTTTTTATTATTTTTGTATTTTACATACCAACCACAGTTTCCCCTCTCTCGTCTTTTCCCGCTCCTTTCCCCAACATCTTTTCCATCCCCCATCCACTTCTCAGAAAGTCTTACACATTTTCATTCTTCACTTCATGTGAGTTACCTGTCCTTTGTATAATCTGAAAGGAGAAGCAACACATAGGAATGGGCAGATGAGTCAATAGGAATTGGCACACACAATTCAACCGGACAGAGAAGAAACAAGACCAGCTCACTGAAGAGCCATGTGAATAAAAACTCATTAGCTTTGGTCCATAGCAATCTTTACCAAGAGTCACCCTATATTCAGAAGTTTGACTTTACAGATGACCCATTGGGAAAAAAAACTAACAGGTACTAGTTTGACCACTGGGGGAACAGCAACTACAGAAGGAAATATATAGCATAACTCCATAGGAGTCAGAGCCCCTGGTGGTTTTCCATGTGGCAGCCCATAGTGTGAGTGTATGGAGTCACCTGGAGGTCAGGAAGGTAAGATCCCCTTACCAAGGCAGGGTCATCTACTCTAGGGTGAAAGGCTGCTCTCTGGGTTCATGTAAAGTCTGATCCTAAAGAAGCCAATATAGGATGAAAAGTAGCTAAAACCACTGGCTTTCCTGTAAAACACTGCAGTGTTCTGCCTGTTCTCCAGTCGCGGTAAGCCTGCTTCTGATTCTGGCCTCAGTAAATGGATGCTGTGATGGGAAAAGTACATAAGTTAATCTGATCCATGAGAAACTGGTAAGCAGACTATATAGGGCCTATGCCCATCAATTAGGCATGCAAATATGTCCTCACCTGTGTGGGAACTTCCACAGGCTCTTACAAAAACATTAAATGCAAGTAAGTGAATATGAGTCTTGCCCAACTCAGTATATATGGCATACACAGACAATTGTCGGCAACAGAGGCAGTCACTTTGTGACACTGCTCTGCTGAACTGGACTAAAGACAGCCAGGTTCAATGAAAATAAATTTTTGCTACCTTGCAACAGAACTGGAGCTGAGTTAACTGAAGGAAAGAATGGGTTAATTACATATAGCTAAAGAATTTGAGTACAGAACACCTAGGGTGGAAAGGGTCATAAAGTGGTTGAATGGAAATCCTGGTATGAGGGATGGTATACCTCCTGGAATTGTTAATCAAAGAATTTCTTGACACCTCATAAGATAGGACATAAAGGCTACTGCTGCTGCTGTTGGTTCTATACTATAGTAAGAAAACCCTGTATTGGTTGCAGGACATGGAGAAATAAAGCTTTGACTATTCCTGGAAGCACATTCTTTTCTGACTGGCTTTCATATTGTCAGTTTGAGCTATTCAGGCTGAAGAGAATTATCATCAACTGTCCTGCCGAGCTGTACATATTACATTATACAATACTAACATGCCATCTAAGATGTACGTGCTCATACAATAATGGCATGGCTATTGTACGAACAACCAACAATTGTCCAATTTGAGTTACGGCCTGCTCTATGGGAAAGAACTTATGTCTGATGCTACCTACAAGCCAGAACAAACACCTATGCCTGGAGAAGTCATTGGCCCCATGGGTAAGCAACTGCTATTGTTTTGTTCAATAGATGTGCAGATCAAAGTGCCTTCTAAACATCTGTACTTGTACTCATTGATCGCTCTGGCTGTAAGCTGCGACCAGTCAGGGACGGAAACTGGCTTTTTTTTCCAAGAGATTCATAAACACAGGTGAAGCTCCTTAAAGCAACTGCTCCTTAAAGCAACTGCTATGGCAGTGTTTCAGTGCTGAATCAGAGCTGGGAATCAATAGTACCTACCCCACCCCCAACACACACACACAGGCAGGGCTCAGAACACATTGCGAAAGGGGCGGGGGAGACAGAGGACAAGAGCCAAAGGAAGAGGTGGAGTGCTGTGTAGAAACTGCCTCTGAATTTAAATAGTCCCTCCTGGAGGGAGAAAAGAAGCTTATGAGACTCACTCAGTAAACAAAGTTTTGGTAAACTGACCTGGTATCTCCCTGTGGTTATTCAAGCACAACACAGTTCATGTGGAGACTCTCAGACCTGTTGAGCTGCTTGCAAGTTGGGCAAGGAGCACTAGGGTTGCAGATTTCCTTAGTCAGCATCCATCTGTGCTTTGTGGGATTTGTATGATGCAGCTGCTATTGAGCCACCTACTCCTGTGTGCAATGACAATAAACACACTAATTTTCCAAGTTGGACTTTGGGAGAATCATTGCTGTAGCTTCCTGCTGATTCTTTATTTAGAGTGAGTAGATACTTGTTCATGTCTCTCCAGGACAATTTAATGCAAGAGATATCAATTTGTGTTGGCTATATTTTTGTACAATAGTTAAAAGCAGGTGAGGGTCTATGCTCATCAATATACAGATCATTTAAGTTAATATGTAAGATCCAGAAGTGGTTTGTTTTAAAATCCTCTTGGGGTGGGGCATGTTACTCAAATACCCAAGATGAATAAATAGCCTAGAAACTCTTAGTGAAACACAGACCTTATGAAATTTTCCAAGCCCCAAGTATAGTTTTGCTGGGATAACCCAACAGATAAACTATCAAGTGAAATGGAAGAGACAGTTAAAAAAGTGGCAAGGGGGAAACCGGGATCCCCATCAAAAAGAGAAACAGCTTGACTAATTGACCACATTTATCTGTTCCAGTGATGAAGAGGAAAGCATTTCTGGTTCTTAGGGTTGCAGATGCACAAAGACAGACATGACAGGTCATCTGTCATGAGTTCATGTACAAATCCAACACAGGGCTGCCTTCCCTGGCAAATCTCCAGTGGTCTATACTAAGTTTTCCTAATAAAGACAGAAGACAGTCTCACTGTGAATTAAATGAGATGGATGCCTCTGGAGATCAAGGCTTCTCCCACCAACACCAAAGAACTGTTGCTACGACTAAGTGTGTAAGTAAGGATAACGATTATTGTATAGGATAAACTACAGGGAAGATTAAATTTTAACCTTATAACAGGAATTTCTTTCTAACTCCACTCCCAAGCCCGAAGAGTACACAAATCTTATTACTGTGTCTCTAATGCATTTTTATTTATATACATAAATGTGTAGCAGCAAGCATTAGCTGATCTCAGAGAAGTTCTTTGTACGTGATCTCCAAAAGAAAGAGGCAGACATTGGCTAAGAGTTAAGAGCTTCCTCTAGTTTGTAAAATTCATGTACATACTTGGCTTTCTTAGTGCTCTTTTGATGGCATCTCCCTGGCCACATTCTGTATGATCTCCCTATCTCCGTGCACAGTACAGCTCCTTTCTAAATGACACCCCCCCACACACACACTTTCCTGGGTGCCTCTCTGCCCTGCAATGACTGGCATATGGGTGGTAGATGATGAGAAAAGCCCGTCATAAATCTGGATTGATGAAAATTGTCAAGAATCTGGTTGCTTTGGCCTGGTTCCTTGTGACGGTAAAAGCCACTCACTGGATGTGACAGTGACTAGAAATTTTTATTAGAATGTACTAGAGCGGGCTGGTTTTCAAATGCTCACTGTTTTTACATTTATAAAATCTCAGATTATGGCCTTGAAAATACATTATAAATAAATAGGATGGGTGAGTCACTTAAAGCTTATATAATGTTTTTTTCTAGACAAGCATTTTTGCCTGGAACAGACACATTCCACAGCTTACCATGAGCTCTTACCAGGCTTGCCTGGCCACATGTGGGTGTGGCTTTTGCGATCCCTTCAGCCAGCTAGACAAATGGACTAGCTCCCTGGATATTGAGACTGCAAGCAGAGTTGGAGCTCTAGTCTCATATTTAATATAGAAAAATAGAAACTAGAGAGGAAGCATCTGATTTACAAACTGCAAAATTTACCAATACAAAATTAATTGATTGACTCATTAGAATCAAATACTATAACTGTGAAACCTCTCTGGACATATTTTTCAGCCAATAAAGTTTTGGCTAAATGCCAGGTAACATTGATTAAGTCTGACTAAAGCCTATGTGTTTGAGCATCCGCCCAGGTACCCTAGAATTCTCACATTTTATATGATTCTGAAACAGATGTTGAATTTGTCACGTGCTTTGTCTCCTCTGTCACTTCAGTGGATCAGCTTTACCCAACAGAGAGGTTGAATTTGTACCCTGTGACTACAAGCAGCTTCCTAGCTCTTCCTCTGCCCAGGCCGTGTCCTCCTAAGGCATGGTAGGAAATAGATTTGTGCTCGTGCTCTCAAAATTGTACACCTTTGTTTGGTTGTGTTTCTTTTTTTTTTTTAAAATAACTCTTTTTAAAATTATTTTATTTTCAGATTTATTTATTATATATACAGTGTTCTGCCCGTATGTATCCCTGCATGCCAGAAGAGGGCACCAGATCTCATTACAGATGGTTGTGAGCCACCATGTGGTTGCTGAGAATTGAACTCGAGACCCCTGGAAGGGCAGTCAGTGCTCTTAACCGCTGAGCCATCTCTCCAGCCCCGTTTGGTTGTATTTCTTAAAAATTATGACCAAACCGTCATACACTTCAGGAGGCCCCATGAAACTTGTATTTGCCTCTCATATAACAAGAGTAATCATTAATGATTTCAGACATCTCCTTCTGCACTCATACTGCCTTACAGAGTGTTGAAAATACAGGGACTAAGAGCTTGTTGCATAACAAGGAAGCATGTCTTATGAGCAAACTAATGGTGATTTAACTAAAAAGATGAGAAGTCCTACAAAAATGAGGAAACAAGCATTTCTTGCTATAGGATATTTGCAGGATGCATCCCATCTGAGGGAAATAGGAATAGTGAGTAAAATCCCTCTTGGTTGTTGGTTATGTGCAGCATTTAGGAAGAGAATAATAAATACAAGTGATGATTATTTGAATGTTAGGAAAAGAAGAATATGAAATTAAAGTCTGAAAAAAAAGAAAAGAAATAGAAAAAGCATGAATACATAGTGGAATTTTATTCAGTTTTACATAAATAAAATTACAAAAAATTTTAAGGAAATGAATGACACTGGAAAAGATATATTTGGAAAAATATATTTGGAAGAGTACCTAGCCAAAATATCATTCACACACACATGCATGTGCACATTATCCCATCAAATTTATAGAGAACATTGTAGAAAAAGTGATATTTAAAAAGAGCTGGGAGATGGGGAGAAAAGCTGTAAATCTCATCTCCTGGACCAGAAACAGCCACTGCAGTCATTACTTGAAACAGCTGCAGAAACCTACACTGGGTCTGCAAAAGAATGGAACAATCGACAGCCAGATGTTTATAACGATAGTTCCCAGGGGTCCCTCTTTCTCCTAGATAAACTATTCCACTTCTCCTGAACATTTTAGTAGATACAGAAAGCCTTAGTTAAATAAAACGAGCCATGAAACAAACCCAAAACTTAAGAACCTGGGAGGGAACTGCTACAAGTAAGGGGTATTGGTGGAGATGAAAGGGAGACAAGGAAAAGTAAAGAGTGGGTAATCAGAATAGATATACTTTTCAATTAATAAAATTTTCCAATAAAATTAATATACAAAAGAATAACAATTATTAAATTTAAATTACAGAATTGATGCTACTTTTCCCCTAATAAGCAGGACCCAGATTTTATGGCTTGGATATAAAATGTCCCTGAAAAGGCACATGATTTGAAATTTCTTTTTGTCCCCAGCTGGTGGATCCAATTATTGACAGTTTATTGGTTCATGAAGACCCTTAACTGATCAGTGAATTCATCCACTAATGAATTTATAATCTGGTGGCCTTTCAAGGAGGCCTTCCAGCAGAGGTAAGGGCCTAATTGGAGGAACTAAATTATTGGGACATAACTAAAAGATGCTGTATTACCTACCACTCCATCCCTTCCTTCCTTCCTGGCTTTATTATGTTCTTCTTTACCATAATCATAGAGTAATGGAGCAATTTTGGCATGGACTGAAAGCTATGGACCTCAGAAGTAATATAAAAATATCTTGTATGTGTTTGTTACAGTGATACAAAGTCAGGTTACCACACTGTGAACCTTGGGCAGACCCTCTCGCTCCTCTAGAATGATGTATGTCATGTCCTATGACGACTCACGATCTAGCAGTCAGAACTGGTTGACTGATTGAGTGAATTAAAACCTTTGTCAATTTATAAGCTCAGTAAGAAAGGACATCTTTATTTCTTAAAGTTGTAATACATACCCCACAAAATATGATCAGACTTAGTACATGGCACATTCCGGTCAACTCTCTGTCTTTAACATGAAAACTATTACTACGTGATCTCATCTAGTTTCTAAATATACATATGGTGAAGTTGATTTTGTGTAAATCATTTCGCAGATACCACAGAGCAAAGGACTAATTTCTGTTCACATTTTTTAATGTTTTATAAAAGCACAAGAAAAAACACCTCCAATCAAGTATTAATACTAGAAGAAAATAAAAGAGTGTGGAGCAAACTATTTGTATTGATGGCCCTGGTTCAAAACTGAAATCAGCATAAAGTAGGCTTCTAGCTCAAATGCTGGGAAAATCACTGATTCGTTGACTATGATTATAATGATGTTTACTCATGTAAATCACATAAAGAAGGGACCTAGGTACCTGATAACTTCAGAAGAGTTGTCGGACCTGAAATGCCTATCTAATCAAGTTGCATGTGAACCAAAACATATAAAGCTTTGAGTGAAAATTTTGAAACATGGACTTATATGCATTATCACCAAAGGAAAATCTTGTTCCTACATAGAACTTCAGTTGATAGAATCAGGGATAATAGGTTATACATCAGAGTATTGAAAATCTAAGCAACCAAAATGAAACACACAACTCATTATATTTCCACTGCAATTGAGAGAATTTTTCTTTTACTCAAGGCAACTTTTACAGTGATTCACTAACACATTACAGTGACAAAGAAGGAAGGTCAATAAAGGAAAAGGGGAGGACAGGAAATAATAACACCAAGGTCATTTGATAAAGCTTTGAAGAATCATAATATCTTATATTTACATAAAATTATACAGAATACACATAATCATATATGCATTTCTTTTTTTAATTGATTTTTATTGAGTTCTACATTTTTCTCTGCTCCCCTCCCTGCCTCTCCTCTACCCTTCAACCTTCCCCCAAGGTCCCCATGCTCTCAATTTACTCAGGAGATCTTGTCTTTTTATACTTCCCATGTAGATTAGATATATCTATGTCTCTCTTAGGGTCCTCATTGTTGTCTATGTTCTCTGGGATTGTAATTTGTGGGCTGGTTTTCTTTGGTTTATGTTTAAAAACCACTTAGAAGTGAGTACATGTGATAATTGTCTTTCTGTGTCTGGGTTACCTCGCTCAAAATGATGTTTTCTAGTTCAATCCATTTTCCAGCAAAATTCAAGATGCCATTATTGTTTTATCTGCTGTGTATTACTCCACTGTGTAAATGTACCACATTTTCCTTATCCATTCTTTGGTCAAGGGGCGTTCAGGTTGTTTCCAGGTTCTGGCTATGACAAACAATGCTGCTATGAACATAGTTGAGCACATGTCCTTGTGGCACGATTGAGCATCCTTTGGATATATACCCAAAAGTGGTATTACTGGGTCTTGAGGAAGGTTGTTTCCTAATTTTCTGAGAAATTGCCACACTGACATCCATAGGGGTTGTACCAGCTTGCATTCCCACCAGCAGTGCAGAAGTGTTCCCTTTTCCCCACAACCTCTCCAGCATAAGTTGTCATCAGTGTTTTTTGATCTTGGCCATTCTTACAAGTGTAAGATGGAATCTCAGAGTTGTTTTGATTTACATTTCTCTTATGACTAAGGATGTTGAACATTTCCTGAAGTGTCTTTCAGCCATTTTAGATTCCACTTTTGAGAGTTCTCTGTTTAGGTCTGTATTCCATGTTGTTTGACTGAGTAATTTAAATCTTGTACCCTCTCTCATTCCTATGCTAGCTTTCATGGTTTCAGAAAATACTGTGTAAGCTACTACGGAAAGGAAGCAATGATACATCCCTCCCCAGCTGCAGCGCCTGTGAACATGACAATAACCAGCAAGACAAGATGTGCACAAAGGGGCAACAAGTCACACTCACACATTGGTAGCCAACACCAGCTGTCTAATTGGACTTAAGGCTCGTTCATGTCTGGTATTCAAAAATTAGCCAGCTTCCCACAGCTAGTGAGGTCCTTAGAAATGAATCTATGCCAGGCAGTGGTGGCACATGCCTTCACTCCCAGCACTTGGGAAGGAGAGGAAGGTGGATTTCTCTGAATTCAAGGCCTACCTGATTTACACAGCAAGTTCTCAGACAACCAGGACTAGACAGAGAAACTCTGTCTGGATTATTAAAAAAAAAAAAAGGAAGGAAGGAAGAAGGAAGGAAGGGAAACAGAAAAATAAAGCAATGAAATAAATCTACTACCCTCACTTTTCTAGACCAACGTAACTGCCTATTAGATTATAAATCTTATCCATATACCAGATACATATAGCGTATCAAAGAATCCTCTGTTTACAGGAAATGGAGAACATCACAGAAAAACCCACCTGGAGTCATGCAGAAATGATAGATCATGGGGAGCCTAGTCCCAACATATACATCTACATCAGAGATCCTGCATCTATGACTCAGGAACATTTTGGAAAAAAGACTAAAAAAGATTAAGAGTCAGGGTACCAGGAAGTCTGCTGTAAAATGTCTCGGCTGGAAATGCATGTATAAACAGGACTGGGATAATGAATATGCCAATCAACGTGTTATCATGCAATGAAAGAACTTTTGCAGGATCCCCTTCTTAGACAAAGAGCTACAGGCAGCTAATTACTGCTGGGAAAAGGAGAACCAGTTTCTCCCAGGGATGAATTCCCTTGTTGATTGCCCAGTGAGGCACGGTTAACCCTGAAACATTATATGCACAAACAAAAATCAATGTGTGTGTGTTTGTACATATATGTGATTAGCATAATGAAGAGAAGAGGCTATCAACAGGACAGTGGAGAGACATGAGTTTAAAGGAGGGTAACTGGACGGGGCTTGAGGGATGGAAGAGAGGAAGAAAGTGTGCAATTCTATTTCAATTAAAAACATATTAATAAAAAAAGGACACATAGGTTCTATTGATGCCAATTTCCTGATGTTGAAATGTGGTGCTGTACAAGAATTTTAGCTACAAAAATACTTTTGAGGATAGGTAGACACATAAGACTACTTTTTACAAATCCCTATGCAGCTATAATTGTTTAAAAAAATCAATACTTCTTTTCATATATTTGGATTTTCTTTTTCTAATAAATTTTATTTTAATTTAAAATATAATTACATCATTTACTGGCTTGCTCTACACTTTCCAACATCCAACACTTCCATACTCACCTACTCCCTCTCACATTCATAGCCCCCTTATATTTAAATATTATTGTTGTGTATGCGTGCACACACATACATGAATAAATACACGAATGCAACCTACTCTGTCCATTCAATGTTAATTATGTATATATAGGTCTGACCTCTTCGTTTTGAATAAGCAATTTGGATTTCCAATAACATTTCAATTGAAAAGAGACCTCTAATCCAATCAGAAAGCCATATTAAAGAACAGTGTCCACAGAGGTGTGTCCTTTGTATGCCTGCAGGACTGCACTGTGGGACCCACATATTACTGAGTGGCTGATTGACTACAGCTAACTATGTTTAGCAGTTCAAATCAAGGTCCAAAGTGGCACATAAACAGATCAACAATTTTATTTTCAGGTAACGTATTTTACGACAATGCGGTTGTTTACTAGTTCAGTGTTTAATCTTTTCTTGTGTCTTTGACACTGATACTAAAATTTAGTTCAATAACCTTTTGCACTTTTCTCCATTGTGATAACACTGACCTCAAGCAGAAAAATGAGCTACACAAAAGTGTTACTTGTGGTCCCCCTTTTAGTCACTCTGTGTTTCTGTGCTTGAACATTTTCTGTTGCGACAAGGAGAATAGACAGATATTTGGCCAGGCACATAATTAATTGCAAAGCCTCAGACTTCAGACTACTGTTGTATGACATTTTCTGTGGAGACATAAAAAATATCTATTCCAGATAAACTACCAACAACAACCAAAGAGTAATTCTACTAAGTCTAGCTTAGTGAACCAATGAGGTTATTGGTGTCATTTACAGGACCATTATGACTCAAAGGCAACTGTACCATCAAAAAGCCTTCGGACAAGAATTCACTGAAGCTACTAAACCCCTCAATCTTCCTTAGCTGTTGGAAGAGTCCTTCAAGTCCCCCAACAATTGCTTATCACTTTTAAAATCTTGGGTAAAGGGCCTAGGTATCACTTAAGATTTGTTTACTTCATGAATCTTCTGAGCCTAATTCTTACACCCAGGAGGGGAATGTTTCAATTTAGAGGAAATAGCTACATAACAATACCATGTAGTATGAGGAGGAGTGGGCTGTGTCCCACTGCCCAGTTTTTGGCCGTTGACCTGCTTTTGGTCCCGGCTAACTTATACCCAAAATAATTACACAAAAACTGTATTTATTTAAACTCTGTTTGGTCCATTAGTTTTAGTGTCTTTTTGACCAACTTTTACATCTTGATTTAGTCCATTTTTAATAATTTGTATTTACCACAAGGATGTGACTTACCAACATAAGTTTAGCCAATGTCCATCTTGGGCCAAAAAGATATGACATTTGTCACACTTTTTTTTTAATATTTTGTTTTGTCTACTCCACCCACCTAAAAGCTATCCTATCAAAAGACCAAAACAGTCTCTTTATTTAACCAATAAAAACAACAAAAATACAAAAGGACCTCCTACACCAATACCAGAAACTTCTCACAGTGATAAAATTCAGCACATGGCAGCAGCCAGCAACTCTTGTGTCTCCTGTCAGTGATGTCCCTTGCATAGCCACTGTGTTCAAAGTGCAAGGGTGGGCATGAATTCCAGGGCCTATCGTGGTTTATGACAATCACTGCAAATCAAGGCACTGTAACCTGACAGCAAGAATTAGCCTGCAGGATGTCAGTTCTGCACCATGCTTTCTGCTCTCTGTTTCCTTAAGAAGCTCACAGAACATTTTCCACATGACATACTTCTGTGTAGCTCCTTTTCCTTGTGTATCTATGGCTGGTGGATACAGCTCATGCCTTTCAATTTGTGATTGCTCTATGCTTTATAATAAAGATTGTTACTTTCTGCTTGGTTAGGCTTCTGATCTTGTGCTGTTCCCATAGGCTTTTAGCTTCCCTTGGCTAAAGCCCATGCTCATGCATTCTTCTTAGTTGTTTCTACTCCAAATTCACAGCTGTATATATGCTGGAGTCAATCCTGCAGAGATAGGCTGTTCCCTTATTAGAAGGGGAAACCACACAGGAAGGACACGGTCATTTTGCTGGGATTCAGTAAATATTATTTTGTACACTGCAGCTTTAGATCTCAGAAATTACTTCCCTACGATGGATTGCTTGTTAGGGCTTAGAACTATATCTCTGAGACACATTCTCAGCTCAATGTTTTCCAAATAGACTTCTAACATTCCAATAAGGCGTGCAGGGACACCAATGCCCACCAGGGTTCTCCTGGATGATTACAAGTAGACACACTGTCAATATGTTATCAGGCACTTCCTGTAATATCCCCTTTTTGTCTTTTTTTTCCTCTTTTTAAGCCGATTTTGTATGCTAGTTGATGCTGATACAATAAGTTCTTTTAGTTCATAAGATGCTTTCTATAATTTTCCTAACACAATGATTGGTTATACTTTCACAAATGTTGTCCTTTCATGCAAAACTCTGTAGGTGTGTGGCTGGAAGACTCACTCCTAGGGAGAAAAGAATACAGCCACAGGATTCTGTCCCATCAATCTCATGTGTGAAGCTTGCATGCCTGGAAGCTAAAAAGGGGAAAGAGGTACACACAAGCATCTGCCATACAGTGAGTCATCTTCAGTGTTTAACTCCTCAAAGAAAAATACTTTAATGTAAAGGAGGTGGCACACAGAGCTGGATTTCTATAACATATTTCACCATAGTGCTCTTTAACCTCAGAGTTCTTGCTGGGGTCACCACGTAGCAGTGGCACCATGCCCACAACAAATTGTGTGCACAATGGCAATCTAGCCCATGCCATAGCAGATCTGAAATCTCTGTTTTGCTTTTCATCAATGCCCTTTATACACTTGAAATGTGCACTTTATCTAAAAACAATAGTAAACTCATTACATCTAAAGGAGTGTCTCTATTCTGAGACCTCTATAGCTTTTAGACAAATGTAGAGGTGAGTGACAAGGGTACATCGACAGCAGGGGATGACGTAATGCAAACTCAGTGCGCCTGTCTTTCTGAGTACATCAATGCGTCCAGTTTTCTAGCATTCTAGAAAATGTATTTCCTCAAAGAAAGAAAAATGTCTTATGTGCATACTGACCCATGGGGTTTTGTTGTGCAAACATCATATCTGCCATGTTATCTGGTAATTATGCATTCAGTACTTCATTTATCTTGGTAAACCAAAGGCACTGGTGCTAAGGAACTCTGATTAACAACATAGAATATTTAGAAGCTTTATGTTAGAAGTGGTGAATGATGCAATCTATAGAGAAAGATAAATGTAAACTTTGGGACCACCAGGAAAATTATTCAATTTCTGTTCCAATGTTTTGGCCAATTATCTTTTTCTTTGGTCTCCTTTCTGTTCCTACATAGTGAAGACAATTTTATCAATGTGGTGGGATATTTGTACACTGGGTGAAGATGCATTATGTGATTGGTGTAGTAATAAGCCAAACAACCAGTAGCTAAGCAGGAGGTATAGGTGGGACTTACTGACAGAGAGAACTCTGGGAAGAAGAAATGTGGAGTTTCCAGCCAGATGTGGATGAAATGGGATGGACAGTATGTAGATGAGGTAATGAGCCTTATGACAGAATGTAGATTAATGTGAATGTGTTAATTTAAGTTATAAGAGCTTGTTGAGACAAACCTAAGCTAAAGCCAGATCTTTCATAGTTAATAAGAAGTCTCGGTGTTGTTATTTGTGAGCTGGCTGCCTAAAGGAAACTCCAACTGTACTTGGCACCCAACATGGGACCCAAATATCCACATAGGGCTTGAGAAAGCCATCTCTTGGGTAGGCTCTGCATACAGAGGCACGACTCTTTTAAGAGGTTCTGCTGTGCAACTGAGCAACTGAGCAGCCAACACTGGGTACACATTCCTGCTGCAGGCAGACACAACAAATTCCCAGAGGTGGGGCGGGTAAATGCAACTCCAGTGCCGGGTGGGTACCTATGGACATGAGACTATACTCTCATGAAAACAGGGGGGTGAAGTCAGCCACCGTTACCACTCCATGGCAGAAGTTCAGCAGTTTACCCCATTTCATACCATTCACACATTTTCTCATCCACTCATCATCTGTTATGGGAATTGTAGTGGCACTGTATTCTAGTCACTAAGATAGTATTCATCTTCAAGTTCCTGGTGCCTTTATAAATGCCCTTGTTCAGAAAAATAAGGGATACCAATGAAACTGATACACTTCCAGAAGTATTTAATTATAGTTTATCAAATATTCCTAGTGAGATTGAAGATGTAGATGACTTTTTTGATGATTCCAGAGGCGACCTTACTGATTTTACTGACAGTGAAATTATTAGACCTGTGAGGAAGCACAGATGGCAGTGTTTTCAAGTGCTTCTGACATTGACAGTGCTACTGATAATTGTTGGTCTGGAACTGACACCCACCTTGTTTACAGATGTTTGAAGCTCATGCTGGGGCCACTACACTTCTGTCTCAGTGTGACTCTGCACCCTCTGTGACTAGTCTCTCTTTTGGTGATGAACTGTTTAGATATTGTGCAAAGAACTGTCCAGCTATCCCAATTAAACCACAATGAAATGTGAACACCATCTAGAACATGAAAGTGGCCTCCATTTTTACAGAAGGACATTAAGCAATTCCTTGGCCTAATTATTCTGATGAGTCAAACAAGAAAAGACAGCTGGAAAGATAACTGCTCAACAGATTCTTGAATGTACCTCTATATTTCCACAGACAATGAGTCACCATAGATTTGTGCAAATATGGGCACTCTGGCATTTCAATGATGATGCCAAAATGGATAGTCACTCAGGGAGACTTTTCAAGATCCAACCTGTGCTGGATTATTTTCTGCATAAATTTTGAAAAATATATAGACCAAAGCAACAGTTGTCTTTGGATGAGGGAATGATTCCATTGAGGAAACATTTAAAATTTTGCACAGGCAACCCAGTAAAAATACCCAGATACTGCTTACTCGTTCAGATGATGTGCGAGAGTGACGCTGGCTGGTTCTGCAATGTGAACATATACACTGCTGAAGGAAAGAAATGGCAAGCAGCTGTTCTTTAAGCTCCTGCACCCCATCTTGGCATCTGACACCATATTTACCAGGATAATTATTACAATGCTACATTGACTGTAGAACTGCTACAGAACAAAACTAGACTCTGTGGGACTGTAAGGGAGAGTAGAGGTTTATCGCAAAATTAAGAAATGAAAACATCAAAAATGAATTAAGGTGCCATAATATTTTCTAGAAGAGATGATATTCTTCTCCTAGCATGGAAAGACAAATGGTTGTCTTTATGATATCAATGAGCCAAGATAATTCTGACCCAACAACAGGAAAAAAATTAAAAAAAATGGGAGAGAATATTGTCAAACCTACCTACATCGAAGAAGACAATAACCATATGAAAGGTGTTGACTGTGCATATAAATTCCTTTCGTGTTGTTCCACTCTAAGGAAAATGGTGAAATAGACATAAAGAAAGTAGTGCTCTACCTTATAAACTGTGGAATTTACAATTCTTTTTGGGTATGCAATGTCCTCAAGTCACAGAAAAAAATTAAATATAAACAGTTTCTGCCATCAGTGGCAAGAGACTGGATAACATGACAATAGTGAATGCTCCCCAAAGACAAATCTGTCCAGCTCTTCACCTGGAGGTGCAATGAAGGCACCTCATAAAGTTCCACCTTAAAGTTTGTCAGGTGATAAGAAGCAGCATGAACCTATGCATACGCCAACAAGTGGAAAGAAAAAAATTTCCTACGAGAGCCTGCAGAGCTTGTGTACCCAGGGAAAAAGGACTGAATCTAGATACTTATGAAATTTTGTTTGGCCCCTCTTCCTTCATAGAGGAAGATATTGTATGCAGTACCATACATTAAAAAAGTACTAGGAACTTTAATTAGCTTTTTAACTGTTTAACTTGTTGTTTAATCGTTTAATTAGTTCTTTAATTTTTAAGTTGTTTTGTAAATGAAAATGTTATAATTATTCAAAAACAACACCTAAAGTGCATTAGTATCTGTAATTACGATGATTGGAATAAATGCAGCATGCAGATTTGACTGGGGGAGATGTCCTAAGGATCTTGGCTACAAGTGTGAGGGAAAAAAGTCAAGACAGACTACAGGACAGATGATATAAGACTAGATGAGACATGATAAGTCTTGTTTGCTACAGAATCCTCATGACATTATCACATGCCATCCTTTCATATAACATGGATAGAGATTTATAATACTGTTTGGTTATGTAGTCCAAAGGTACTTACAAATGCCTTTTACCTGCTCAAACATAAAACAAATAATCATCTTTAGCTGACTCATACACCCTGTACATTCCATACTTGTGTTAATACAGATATGATATATATATATATATATATATATATATATATATATATATATATATATATATATATAGAGAGAGAGAGAGAGAGAGAGAGAGAGAGAGAGAGAGACAGACAGACAGACAGATGGATGGGTAGATATGCTAACCTAAAGTTTGTGTGTTTTCAGGGAAAAAAGATCCAGACAAAGTAGCCCAGGGGATCCAGCCTGTCAAAATGCCTCTGTTGGCATTTCCTCAAAATTCTACATCCAGAACAACCTCAATTCTGCTAGCTGATATGTCCAGCCTCACAGACTACTCCTGCCAGGACTTCAGATGAGCTCGACAGTTTCCCATCACAGAGACTAAACAAAAATAATGCAGTTAGCTCTCCCAGAACTTGAACATTATCTCAATTTTCTCAGGTCCTCTAAAGATGCCATTGCCTCAGAATCAGGAAGCAATTTAGAGAACACAACTCCTACATTCTCAAGAGGTCGGGTGGGTAGTCTTTGCTCATTTCAGTGGGTGATGGACATTTGTCATCATTTAGGGGGCTTGGTTTCCAGTTGTTACTCATCATGGTCAAGAAAAGAAAACTAAATAAAATAGGTTAGATTAAAGGATCTCTTTCTGAAAAAAAATGGGGGGATAAAGATATGATAAGATAAAAGGATAGACTATTGAATCTACTTTTAAACTAAAACAATGCTAGTCTTAAATATTATAATTGGTATGGATTTTTATATATTGAAATAAATTTAAGTTTATTTTTGTTATACTGTATATATGTTTCAACTCTTGATTAAGGTATTTATTGCACCTATGCCGCTCATTTAACAAAGTAATGTAAATTTATAGTTCTTGATAGTTATTATTACAACCTATTTAGAATGATTAGGAAATGTATGCTAAGAGGTAATCATCTATAACAATCAAACTTTTAGTTATATGGGTATGCTTTCAAATTCAAACAAAGATGCATTTTAGATAGATAGATATTCGTCAAACACTTAAGAGATCTACAGAATATGATATTTAAGATGTTTTTAACAAAATAAGTCTTTTCATAACAGTGAGACACATCAGCTCTTGGAAGCACAAATATTCTTCAACAAGAATGATTGGTGTTTAAGAACCTTCATATGGAGTTTGCTTTCAATATGGAAAAGAAACTATTCTGGCCTCAACTACTGACAGTATGTTGTTCAAACTGAACGAGCAGAAAACAGAAGGTAACTGTCAAACTTTTCTAAGACAAGGTAGGAAAATCCTTCAAGATTCCTGCTTTGCAGAAAAGTTTGTCGGATATCCTAGGCTTGTAGGCCAAAGATGGATGTCCCGAAATTACAGAAGAACACTGGGTGACTGTCCAAGAGGAGAGCTGTTTTTGTCATATATATAGTTTTGGAAGTTGCCTGCTCTGCACTTCCTGTTTACTCAGGTAATATATCCTTCTTGGCTCTTTGATGGGGTGGAAGACTAGATATTTATAGTTATAGTTTTCTTGTCACCAAATTCATAAACTCAAAAAAAAGGTATAAAGTGTATAAGGTCAAGAGATATAAAACCATAAATTGTTTATCTAAGAAATGTTTTAAGGTTTAAAAAGATATTTTTAGGATGATAGTAAAGGCTATGATAAAAATTGTTTAAGTACAAAACTTTAGACTCATCAAGATAGGACAGATAATAAAGTAATTTCTCCAAATTTGCCAAATACAAATGGACTGAACACTGTAAATGTAATTCTTACTTGATAATTGTTCTTATTTATTTAGTTTTACTCTTTTAGAATAAAACCTTTCCTTTTTATTTAGAATAAAAGGAAGTAAATCCTGTGGGATATTTGTACACTGTGTGAAGATGTATTTCTGTGATTGTTGTAATATAATGTTGAACAGCCAATGGCTAGGCAGGAGGTATAGGTGAAATTTCCAGACAGATAGAGAACTCTGGAAAGAAGAGAGGCAGAGTAATCAGTCAGACATGAAGGAAACAGGAATGACAGTATGTAGATGAGCTAATAAAACTTATGACAGAATATATATTAAAATAAGTGGTTAATTTAAGTTATAACAGCTAGTTAAGACACCTTTAAGCTAAAGGCCAAGTTTATATAATCAGTAAGAAGTCTCCATGTTGTGAGCTGGTTGCTCAAAAATAAAACTCTGATTACAGATCAACATTTGCTAAGAAACGTTTATAAATGCAGAATAGTCCTTCTAGGTTATTGGATAGTTTCCTGAGAACTAAAGTGGAAAGTTCAGCATTGGCCAAAGCCTTTGCCTGATTTCTTTGTAGAATCCCAAGTCACTTTAAAGCCATGTTCTTTACATAGTAGGGCAGAGTCTCATGAATCAAATCTCTTTTCATGTTCTAGCTTCAATTATAGACAGCTATAACATTCAATTTTATCCAACAACCTCCTTTCTGGGTCAGCAGGAGGTACCAGGCAAGGGAAGGTATTTGAAGGTAGTTTTTACTAGTATCCATGCCGCCATCCCATACAGAAAAAGAGCATATTTTCTATTGTCATCTTTTATCCTCAACATTCTTTTTGCTTGAATGCAGATTTAAAGCTCAGGCTACAACAGCCATCTTGTGGTCATGATGTGAAAACGTTAAACAACAATCAAATTAATTACAGACATGCCAGGTCTGCTCTCCCAGTCTTCCAGAACATTACAATCAGCTTTAACCCCGGAGATATTTTGCCCATAATAGTAAACTTCAGTATGTGTATTAGTAGCTTAGTAGCTACTTGGTTCCCCAATGGTTCTGCGACCTTTCACATAGTTAAATTTTGAGTGATTAATTCACATGATTTAGCAACATAGTCCTACTTACAGACACTGAGGCTAGATAGAAACAAAGTTGACCAGAAATTAATAATCAACTTAAAGCTTTCTCGAGAAATATTGGGTCACCTCTGGAATTTTCTTCTTTATAAATAATTTGTCTTAGTATTGATCTTTAGGGCAATTATTGCACAAAGTAGAAAAATAAATATTTGATTATGTTAAGATTATTGTAGAATTCTAGTAAGAAGGGCAGAGTGCCCAGCTTGCCGTTTCAAGAATCCACAATCACCTGAATCTTGATGAACTCATAAAGAAGAGAATAGATTATAGTGGGAAAGTTTATCCCTGGTTTCCTCTGTATCTCACTAGCACATATACAGAGATGTTTGTGTTCCTTGCCATGATCACAGTGAATTTTTGATTCTACCCTTTTGTAACCACTTGCAAGGCATCATCATCTAAGTCGCATGGTGGCAGAAAGGGAGACAGTCACTGTCCCCTCACTGCTCTTTATCCTTTTCCCCAGGACTGTTTGGTGGTAGAGGATGGAAGACAAGAAAAGTCTTAAAATAGAAGACAAGCTGTACTTCCCAAGGAGCTGAGAAGGATAATAAGAATCTCTAAAAATTGTGAAATAGATAAAATTAAAGGGTGGAAGGAATGGAATAGGTGACAGGTTAGAAATATTCTGCACTGAGGGAGACAGCACATATCCAAAGTTTATTAGGATAGAAATGAAGAGACCAGAGATGTTAGGAACCATTGCCATGGGCATCTAGAGTGAATATTAGAAATTTGACTGCTTGGGCTCACAACTATGCATACATATCTATATTCTTTATATGTACATAAATAAGGCAATAATTAGTGGACCAAAACAGCAAAAGTATCCACATGCGGAAAAAATCTCTAATTAACAAATAAATTCAGTAACCAAGTACTAATGGAAACATCAATAAGCACAAGAATCCTAAAATGTCACAGTCAAAGGATGATATAGGTTAACATGTGCACTGTACCGATAAAGAATCTGAAGTCAAACTAGGTTAATAGACTTGTCTAAGTTTATTCTCAAGGTTCGCCCTGAGTTCCATAGCATGGCTGTAAGAATCTGCTGCCTGCAATATCCACAGATCAGTCTGTAGTTGAAGATTCAGGCTTATTATTTATGTACCTCAAACCTATGGGAGTTACATGAAACTATGAGTTGCATTTACTTCAGGAAGAATTGAAGAGGTAAATTACAGGAAACACAGTCAAACTTGGGTAGCGACACCTGCCAAGAGCAGAGGGAACGTGCACGCATCAGCCCTGACACTAGGAAATGAAGCTACAATGGAAAAGAAAGGCGCTCTACAGGTGCTGTCTTCCAACCTGGCTCTTTGGACCTGTAAACACCGACTACATCATTCCACGAGTACAAAGCAGGTAGAACAGACCAGACTGTCTAGATTTCATACTTCTAATGTGTACCTTTCATAAGTTTCTCAATATACAAAGTATTGAAATGAACTTGGGTGAGAATTTGACATATTCTTTCTGGAAAAAGATTCTGGCAGATATGAGAATGGATTCTAGGTAATTGTGGCCAGAGGGCACAGAACACCAAGAATCATGTGCTTTAACCTTCAAGTAAAGGGCAAAGTGAGATGGAAACCTGAGGACGCACAGGCACTAACTCCACATGAAGCTGTGGGATATGAGCCAAATGAGTTAACATGAAGACTCGGATTAAAAATAATGTCATAGGGCTTCAAACTTGAAATGACAACAAATTCTTCTAGCACTGAGGACCTCATTTTCATACAGTGATGGATGTATCTATCTGTTATGCAAAGAACTCAAGACACCTACAAGGGGAGCTCTCTCATCAGGCTTTGCAACGCAGTGGCTTGCAATCTTGCATAGGGGTTCAGACAGAGCTCTAGTGTTCATTATTTCTCAACTTAGCCTACATTTACTAATCACTTTCAACATGTAGAGTGCTGTGCTATGTGCCTAAAAATGCCAATAATACTTGAAGACATTCTTTGTATGTAGCGGCATGTAGGTTAGAAACTTTGAACTTCCATTCTGTGTGATGTGGTTAACCAGACAGCTTAAAAGCCCTCCAAGAGTGCAATACCTACAATTCAGGTGAACAACCATTGGAATGATTAATAGAAATCACAAGGATGAAAAATAGGAGATTAAAATATACAATGTTCATTCTTTGTACAATGCTAGGATTGTCCTAAAGTGTCATTACTTCAAGTTATGACAGAGACTATGGGTCCACAATCATATCCATGTCATCTGGAGTTCCCAGGTTTCCTTGCAGTTCTATGGAATATGTGACTGATGACAGAGGTGACAGTCCCAAAATAGGCACTACTCCTTTTCATACAAGCTCTCTCCCTCTATCCTACCCATGCATGTGGAAGCAAAGGAAAATGGGGTTAGGATTCTATAGAAATTATCCCCATCAATAATTTTAAAGATCAATATCAAAGATAGGTCCTCAATCTTTGTCAGATTATACATGAGCAATAAAGTTACATTTTATCATAAATTTTAGGATGTATTAGTTATTAAGAGAAAGGGTAATTCACAACTTTGTCACCTCAAAAAAAATAGAAAATGGTACTATGAGCCTTACTGAGAAGATATTGTAGTACAATAATCCATATATAATGCTCACATGCTCCAAAAAGAGCTAGGAACTAGAAACGTTCAACACAAAGAGAAAATAAAGATGCGTGGTTTTCACTACTTGGATTTTAATTGCATGAACAACAGCAAACATCAAAATCTTTCACAATAATTTGATACCCTGGGCCTGAAACTCAATGCAGATATATCCCTAATCATGAGGTAGGAAACTATCTAAGGTTAACTTAACAAAAGTGAAAATCTGGAGCAATAACCTCTAGCAGGTCACTTCAAAGGTTTCCTGAGATGGAGACAACTGCTCCATTGTAATTTACAGCATCTTCCAGAGGCACCACACTGACCAGGAAGACAACTGAGGCCTGGCCTCCTAGCCCAGTGAAGAACTGATCTGAAATGCCATTGCATCTTGTAGTGCCCAAGATGGAGATGGGGAGACCAACGAGGCTTACGTGTGACGGGCAGAGGAAATGACTCCATGGAATGTGGTAGAAACTGCAGAAATGACCCCGCATTTGGTCTTTGAATGCATGAAATATATGAATGTTGTGGAGTGAAAACTACCTGAGTTCTTAGAAGAACCATGAGAACTCATCTGAAGCCGTGCTCAGAGCCTCTCTGCAGTTCACTTGTCTGTTCAGACATTATTTTCACTTTGTCTTTTATAGAGAGTGATGAGCAGTATTACTGAATCCATATCTTGTGGGTCCCAGTATATCTTTGAGTTGGCTTCTTTGGAAAAAAAAACCCACAGAAGTTAAATAAAATGTGTCTAAGAACCTAGAAAAAACGCCAACAATTGTTCCCAACATTGAACAAGAAGCGTCATGAACGAGAGCGTCAGTAACAGGAACGCAAATGAGAAAGTCTTAGCTCCCCAGCTTTCCACCTAGAACACTCTCAGGAGTACAGTGCAAGAAGAAATGGCATCCAGCAGAGCTTTGCAATACTTCCTATTCATGATTGCAAGATTGGAGATGGGGAGACCATGGAGGCTTAATGTGTGGTGTCCAGAGAAAAAGACTCAATGGAATGGAGGCAGAAACTTCAGAAACGACCCCACATTCGGTCTTTGAACGCATATGAACATTGTGGAGTTAAAATTACCTGGCTTCTTAGACAAACCATCAAAACTCACCTAACTGAACAGTTCTGGAATTCTCATGCACATGGGAGCATGCCACGTTCAGACAACCCAGCAGGGTAGGATTCCCAGTATAAGAGGCTTCGTGTAGCCTTCGGGGAAAACCTCACCTCAGCAGTGAGGCGGATTAAGCTGTAAAGAAAGCCTGCTCTACAGCTTCCTGTGCAGCGCTTCAAGCAAGATTTGAAGGGCTCAGAAGAGTCCAAGGAACCGAGTTTCAGAACACATCAGAACTACCTGAAAGAGCACAGCAAAACCTACTACCCCACAGTGGAAATCTCAAACTGTGCTCTAATCCATAAAATGCTACAAGGCAAGTACAATAGCATAATGTGTGCACCAAAATCAAGAAAACGAATCAGTCAATAGAGTAAGGCCCCAACTGGCAGGAGCAATGAAATTAGAGCAGAACTCTGAAGCAGTGGTGCTAAATAGGATCCACACACTCAACAATGTGAATGATGCCACAGAATTAGGCAGAAGAACTGTAGAATACAATTTTCACTTCTAGCAGCAAAATTAAATACTGCTAGCTTAATGAAAAGACAACTGCGTAAAAAAAAAGTTAATAAACATGCTCATTTGGGTATATCCAGACTCTAGGCAAAGAAGGAATGATGTTTAGACAAAGTTATTCAATGCAGCCAAAGATATAGAGGTGCAGTTAACTCAATCGACTTATTCCAAGTCTCCTTTTCTTTGTGACAATCCAAATCCCACCCACCAGCTTTAGATTTGCATCACTGTGGTAAGAAATGGAAGAGAGAGCCCCCTTCTCAGAGGCTGAACAGTTTTAGCAGCTGTCGAATGCTTAACCATATATCTTCTAAAGCTTTACGTGGACAGACACATTTAAGACTCACATTCCTGGTGAGATAGAAAAACAGTATCATCCTCACCTAGAAAATACAAGTCTAAGCTGCCGAAGAATTTACTCAATATCTTATATACTCATTTGCTTGACTCTGGTTCAAGGAAGGGTTCTGTAGGCACTGTTCTGTGTCCTGTCCCTTTCAGAGTAGAGAAGTCTAAAGTCATTCACTGTCATTCAAAGTCATCCAAGGTCATCCTCCTCTCCTTGACTCCAGATAATGACATCTGGACTTGCAGAGCTGGGGAAATAAGGAAGTTCATAAGCATTTGAGCAATCCATGCAATGTATAGAGAATGAGAATGAAAATAAAAAAGTAAAGCGTGAAGAGAAAGAAATTTTTTTCCATACATTGTTTTGTTTTATTTTTTCCATTCAAGAACATAATTAAAGATAAAAAAAAATTTTTTTTTCCTTTCTTCCCCTTCTCCCGGTCCCCTCCCACTACCCCCCCCCCCTCCTCCCTCCCCCTTCTTCCTTGAAAGAGGGCATGGTGCCCTGCCCTGTTGGAAGTCCAAGGCCCACCCCCATCCCTCCTGGCCTAGGAAGGAGTGCATTC